>PVIJ01002712.1:0-146753 GCA_004024925.1 Scalopus aquaticus | reverse complement strand
AACTCATTAATTGAGGTCTTGGGGATATTTCTTTTCCTTTCACAATAACAAATTGCAATTTAGCTGCTCCTTTCAAAACAATTCAGTATTGACTTATCTCTGTAGAATGTCATGTTAACTCCCAATAATTTTTTAAAAACATCACCCTTTAATTACACAACCTAAGGATGGTTCTTGACTTATAATCACCAGGAAAAGACTCCTATAAATAAGCACCAAAGGAAATGATAAAATGTTAAGCCATGTTTAATTTGTTTTAATTGCAATAGAACTTTTCCAATTCTTATCTACCCTAATGAATTAATTTTAGAATAAACTATGACTTATGTTTATAAAAATCATTTACTTTTTTCAAATCCCTATTTTGTTTAGAAAGATTGGATAACTATCAATATATCATAATTCCAAAATGCCCAGTACTCTATCTGAAAGGTTAGTGATTTTGGAATTGTTTAGAATTAAATGGAATTACTTATAATCTTGTTCTCTGTGCCATTAAACTTTTCTCTCTCATCACCTATCAGGGAATCTAAAAAGTAAAGTGCAACTCAGCTAGCTGTCTTCAAAGAATAACAATTTGAGATGAGAGTAAGTTGATAGTGTAGTAATAAGGTCTGGCGATAGCTCTCCCAGGAGGGAATCTTATGCAAAAATGATGGAGGTCTGCCTATCACCACACGCAGAATGCTGACATTCTTGACTTTAAAAGGAAAGCATTTATCTTTTGCACCTGCTCCAGGATATGAATAACTGTCATGTATTCCAACAAAAGAGAGGAAAATCTGTCACTATGATTTAAGAAATATGCAATGGCATAAGAAAAAGAAAATATTTTGAGCACTTAGAATTTATTTTTCTTATTCTAGTCTGCCTACTTTATACAGTGAATTATTTGTTGTATTTCATAGGGTTAGAATTTTCCTGTCCAATTCATTGATATGACTTCATTGTTATAGAAAACTCTTTGAATTATTAAAGTGATCCTGTGTGTGTGCTTTAGGAATAAAAGGTTGTGCATTTATGATTATTGAATTTTCAGAGGTAATGACAAAATGAAGCACCTAGATGAAGTGGAAATGCAGTCTCTATAAGTAAGACATAACATTTAAAGTAAATAAAGTTAAACTTGTTCCTAATAATTCATAATTAAAGTAGAGCAAAACAATGGAATAAAATGCATATTGAAAATGATTTTTGGAAAAGCAAGAGGTTCTTAAAGATTTTTAGATTCCTGATATATGACTATGGAGTAAGAGCCTTTAAATGTGTTAAAAATATTGAAATGCTGTTGCTTTTTCACAACATTCTTATTCATAAATATTACTGCTTGACTGGGTAAAATTCTGAAAGGAGACTCTCAGATCTCTTTCACATTTTTGTATTACCAGCAGGTGTTTCCTTGCATGGCATTTTACATGCTGATTTTTCCCCTAATGCTGTCTTTCAATTTTAACTTTCCTTTTATAAATATGCAGAGATTTTGATATTATTCACACACATGAAAGTGTGCACACATATATTGTGTAGACATGTACTTTGTAGCTAAAATTTAACTCAGCTTTTAACAGTAAAATTAAGTAGCCAAATTAATTTTCTCCCTTAAGATTACTCAATATTAGGAATTATTCACTTATTTCAGTGCTGCTGATAGATTATTTAAAAGGTCTTTGGCCCCTTTCCTTTGAATGTCCTTAAAAACCTGCAAAACATATAAAATACATTGTCAGTGATGACAAGTCATCATTTTATTTTTTTTGATGCTAGAGGGATGGGAACAAAAGACTTAGCAGAAAAGTATTCAGAGCCATATGTGATAAAACAGGTAACTGACTGTTTTAGATAATATAGTTTGGATCAAAGTTAGAGATACATAAAGAACTTATACATATTAGGGTGGAAAAAAGAAAAGACAGGGAGAAAAGGAGGTGTCCAAACTAAATATAGTTACAATTTGTAAAGGAAAATCCAAAATGGTTTCAACAGTTATTGAAAAAGCTTTTAGTTTTCCATGGTGACTATTTTGAAAGAACATTTGGAAGTACTGAGACAACCCAAGAAACACTGAGGTTTTATACGACTTTCATTTATATTTCTATGATCATTTTGTATTTAGCATTTAAATTGAAACAGAAATTGATTAATTTTTCCTAAGTTTCTTCCATCCATCTATTATCAGTTTGCCTAAAACTTTACTTTCTACCATACCATTTCTTACTAGGGGGATAGCTTAGCTTTTGAGTCTCTGAAAATTCTTGGGTTGCATAGATAATGCTGAATCAAGATGGCTTCAGGAAATCTTGACTTTGGACAGAGGGAGTAAAGTAAATTTAGAAAAGAGGAAACGTGCCCAGATTCAGAGAGACTCGCCATTCCAACCAGAACTTTGGATAGTTTACATACTGAGAAACTACACTCTGGAGACAGATCAAAATTAATCATTTTAATACTACTGTTAGCTGAAATTTCACTCTAGTTATCCAAACTTCTGTCTTACCTCATGAAGTTGAGTGATATATGCAGAAAAGGAAATGAAGTTTTAGATATAGGAGTCCTATTCCTAATTCACAATTCCCAAATTGTGATCTTGACAGATTAATTTAAGAAAATAGTGGGGTTTTTTTTTATTTACTAAATGAGTTAGACAGGCACTAATGCCTCTGTTTTATAGATAAGGAATTTTAAAAGCAAGTCAGTCATGGCAAAATGAATTGCCCAAGATTCTATGGCCTTGAGCCATAAAGCTAGAGTTGGAAGGATGCAGCTTTTGTCTCATAGGAAGCTACTTCTCTGTGAGAGAGAGCAAATTTTTTTTTAAGTTGTCTAAAAGTGTACAATAAATTGGTTATTGTTCTAGAAAGACTTGTCAGGGAAACTGAACGATTCTGAAGGAAAATGCATTTTCAGCTGTTCACCAGTGAACCAGAAAAATCCATACTTGTTTTAAAAGTTAAGGGTAGGTTTTCATTTTATTATCCTTTTATTTGGTTCAAACATTTCAAATGATTTCTAGCTCAAATGTTTATTTTGCTCATCACTCTGAAAATCACAAAGCACATAAGATTATATTAAAGGCAGTTTTTAATCATCCAAAAATCAAATACTAAAACCTTAGGGAATCAGATTCCTTTTTTTATTTTTTAAGATTTTATTTATTTATGCATACAGGCTGGGGTATAGGCCAGAGGTGTGGGGCGACGACAGGGTTCACCAGAGACAGAGTGGGGCAGCAGCACAGGCAGATCGACAGAAATACACTGCTGAGGCGAGCAGTGGGCAAGGCAGAAGAGGTCTGCAGCACCCTGTGGGAATATCCCTGGCAGGGCAACTAACTCGCATCGCCGCTCCCGACAGCTCCACAGCGCAGCAACGCTTAACCACCACCAGGGAGGCCCCAGATTCCATTTTCAAGAGTGGCTTTGAGTCCAATATTTACTCCTAACTACCACACTTAATGCCCTATGATGTACAAAACATTTTAGGTTTTCAGCATTATTGCAGTAACAATAGTGCATATAAAAATATGACATAATGTCTCTGGTTTTATGCACTGGAGATGCAGATTCTAACTAATAGACTATTTTTATGTCTTCTTAGCTAGCTAAGCATTTGGATAGAAGTTACTTCATTTGAAAAGATTATTACTATAGAATAAAATCAATAAGGTGTCCATAAAAATCTGCAATTGCCAATATTTTACCTTGTTTTTCCATGAAAAGGGCAGAACAAAATATCCATGATTTAAAAGCTTAATCTACTATCTCTTACTGTTTTCACTGTCTCCTAAAATATGCCTGGCAAAGTTTCTCCAACGGAATCCTCAGTATTCTTTAAACTTACACATTCTGATTTGTTGCACTACGGAGAAAAGAAAGCCTACAATTCCTTTAGGAGGAAAACTCTTTTACAATATTCTATAAGTTGAGCTGTATTAAATACAATATAATAAGATAGTGACTATATTGTACTATTTAGTATATATTCCTTGAAGTGTGTGTGTGTGTGTGTGTGTGTGTGTATCTATGTACACATTAAAGGTAGCATTTTGCTGTTTTTGTTTTCTTTTTCTTGAGGTGACATTAGTTTACAACACTATAGGTTTACCAGGAGTACATTTTCTCACCTCAGCAATGCATTTTTCTACCTTTTATAAAAACATTGACTCTCAAATTCCTTCATCAAGAATAAAACTTTTGCCATGTTTTTCCCTTTCCCTTCCCTTGGAGGAAAAAATCAGACTGAATATTATTATTACCTTATGTAGTAACAAAAATTAAATTTTATGTAAACAAAACATTGTCATGACCTATCACTGAGAAGCTTTTTCTTCCTCTCATATCCCTCTCCCATTATCTCCTTCATTTCCACCCCCAACACTCACAATTGTACAGAAATAGAATGGACATATAACATTGTTTTAGTTTTATTATTTTTTTTAAAGATTGATTTATTATACATACAGGCTGGGGCACAGGACAGAGGCGTGGGGCAGCGAGAGGGTTCACCAGAGACAGAGTGGGGAGCAGAACAGGCAGATCAGAAATACACTGCTGAGGGAAGCAGCGGGCGAGGCAGGAGAGGTCTGCCACACCATGTGGGATTCTCCCCGGCTGGGCGTCGAACTCGCATCGCACGCTGCCCACGGCTCCACAGCGCAGCGCTGAACCGCTACGCCACCAAGGAGACCCTGTTTTAGTTTTAGATATACAGCTTGGAGATTCTGTGCAGGAAACCCTTGGGTCCATTGTACCAAGTGTTATCTAGAAAAATGTGAGCAGATTCCAGGGAGTATGTGCTTTTGGACTCAGAGGAATATGGCTGGAAAAGACCTTCCCTATAGAGAAGGTCCCAAGGGAGGGACCCTTTGGCCTGGATCTAAGAGTGGAATTTAGCTACAAGCAACCATCTCACAAATACAAGAGTAGGACCTGTCTTAGAATAAATTTAACAAACCAAAGAGAAGCCAAACCAACAGATGAAGAGAACTGGGTTATGCTTACATCACATGATTCTCCACACAAGCCACACCTAAAACCAATCCTATCTTGGGACTATCCAGTTTTATGAGCTAATTCATTTGGGTTTTTTTCTCAAGCCAATTTGGGGTAAACTTTCTCTCCTTTGCCAACTGAAAGAATCATGTCTGGTAGACTTCTTGCTGGTATGGTACAAATGACTCATGTCTAGACTTCTCTGTTTCCTAAGACTGTGGGATTAATCTTGATCTAACCTCTGCAAATTAAAGATTTCCCCCAACCTGCTTCCTTACACCCTAGTATGGAGGAAGTCCAATGTAAAGTCTCTCTCAGTCCTATTTTGCCTAGGTACCAGCCTGCTTCATACCTTTGACCTCCAGGTTTACAAGGAGGAGGAGTTATAAACTGCCAAAGAACAATCCACTCATTAAAGTATTGCTAAATTCATAACAGTCAACAGTTGAACCTCTTGAAAATATGATAATGTGGTAAAACACAGAAACTCCAACAACTTAACTGTCTTTTGTTCTTCCAAGCACCGCAGGGCCTCTGTGTCCGGGCTAGGCCTCTAGCAGGGCTCCGCACCTACATTCTATATTGGCCCCACTGTTTTCTCCCTAAGTTCCCCCCTTTAACTCTTCTGGAAATGTGAACACTTTTAGATTTCATAGTTTGGGCACCAGGGCTTTCAGCAAAAACAGACTATGACCTATGTTTTCTTCTATACATTTTATGGTTTCAGGTCTTTATATCCAAGTCCTTTTTTCATTTGAGTTGATTTTTGTGTATGGTATGATAGTGGTGGTGGTATGAGATCATTCTTTTGCATATTGCAGTCTAGTTATCCCAGCACTATTTATTGAAGAGACTTTCCTTGTGATGGTGCATATTCTTTGCTCCTTTTTCATAGATTAGTTGACCATATATGTGTGGCTTTTTTTCTGGGCTTTCCATTTAATTCCATTGGTCAGTGTGTCTGTTTTTATTCCAATACTGTGCTGTTTTAATTATTATGGCTTTGGAGTATGTCTTGAAAGCATTAATTCTTCATCATTAGCTTCTTCAGTAAATGCAGACCAAACATGTGGGGAGAAAATAAATATACCTACTTTGAAAAGTGTTTCTTCTGTTTATTGACAGGTTGAAATAATAATTTAAGAAGTTGTATATTTGTACAGTTTTATTTATTCCCCACTTCTGGTGACCTGTCCCATTTTAGTAACAGTTAATAAAGGTTCAACTCAGAATCCTGATCTCCCAGCAGAAACTTTATTTTTTTTCAAAGATTTATTTATGCATACAAGCTGGGGTACAGGCCAGGGGTGTGGGGTGGTGAGAGGATTCACCAGAGACAGAGTGGGGAGCAGAACAGGCAGATCAACTGAAGTACACTGCTGAGGGGAGCAGTGGGTGAGGCAGGAGAGGTCTGCTGCACCATGTGGGAATCTCTCTGGCCAGGAATTGAACTCGTGCTGCAGTCGCTCTGGATAGCTTCAGAGTGCTGTGCTTAAGCCATTGTGCCACCAGGGAGGCCCCCAGCAGAGACTTTAAACCTCAGAAATAAACTTATTGAAGTCACATGGAACATTACATGATAATAAAGGAAATAAGTACAAAAGTGGAAAAGCATATAATGTCTTCCACCAATTTCAACTGATGTAACATTGTTCCCTATGAAATTATACCTTAATGAAGTATGTACATAACTCATCCCTAGTTCTCTAAAAAACAACTTCTCTTGCTCCTGTCAGCTTGGCTTACACAACTTATCTCCACACCACATTTTCCACCTTTGACTAGAGAGAGAAGGAGAGAAGGAAGGGGGTGGGAGAAAGAATAAGTTGATGAGCAAAGACTCTGCGATGAGAGACCAAGAGGCTCAGAGGAGACACACACAAAGTCAGATTGAAGGCCAAGGACCTTGACAGCTTTCTGTTTCTGGTTTTACTCTCACCTGAGGCCCACGTTCAGTTTCTGCCTGTAGATTCTGAGAGTCCTTATGACTTTCCAATTATGTTTCATTTGTTCCTCTTTATGGGTTTTTACTACTATAAATGGAAGTTCTTAACAAATACTTATAAAAATGTGTCTCCTAACATGTATAGTCATGCATTTTCAGCTCATTAAACTTTAAAGAAAATCTTAACTGTGACATTTTGGCCTATGCATTCCTTATTTTTTTTTTTTATTACTATCCCTTGAACAAGAATTTGTTGGTCTGCTACATTAGAAAGTTCTATTTAAAGCAGTCATTTTTACTGTTGATAATATAAGTGGTATAATTTACAATGTTCTGGCATTTTCAAATATAGAAGGATCTTTTCTCTGAAGTTCTCAGCAATAATTAGATTCTTATTAATTGGTGAAGTCCATAGTGACTCAAATTATTTGCAAACTTGAAAATATTGAATGTTGTATCTTGCTTTTAGTGGTTTCTGTTTACTTTGCATTTAATTAATGAGCACACACTGAAGTTGTTGGATAAAATCTTCTGATTTTTTCTTACCCTTGATAAAGTTTTCTGCTTTTATTAAAAAAGTTTTTCTAGAAAACCCTATCATTTAAATACCTGTATTAACTTGCTAGTTCTGCCATAATAAAGTACCACCACTGGATGACTTAGACAACAGAAATTTATTTCCTCATTTCCTCACTATTCTGGAGGCAGAAAGTCTGAGATCAAGGTGTCAGATTGGTTTCTGCTGAGGCCTCGCTCCTTGGCTTATGGGTGTCTGTTTTCTTCATTTGTCCTCACATGGTTTTTCCTCTGTGCTTATTTGTGTCCAAATTTCCTCTTTTTAGAAGGACACTGGTCATATTGGATTAGGACCCAACCTAATGGCATCATGCAACCTTAATTATCCCTTTAAAATCTCTATCTCCAAATATACTCACATTCTGAAGTTCTGAGGGTTAGGACTTCAACATGCTAATTTTTTTTTTGTGGGGGTAGGGAATAGGGGACAATTCAACCCACAGCAACACTTAAGGAATATTTTCTGAGTGCCTAATATGAGGTGTTCTACAGTTAGGGACAATTATGACAAAATTCCTCCTACCTACATTGTAAAGGTTCAAATCTAAAAGAATGCGTTTTATTTGAATGCTTTTTAAATCTGGTGACAAAAAAATAATACAAAGTAAAAAAGTAGAAATTTATCTTCATGTGAGAGCTCCAAGGTAGACAGCCCAGGCCCAATACATCTTAGTGCCAGCTTTTTTCTCTGGGCATGGCGGGGGCGGGGGAAGGGGTGGTCTCTGGCTCTCAACATCTCCACATCACAACTCTAAATGCACATTCCTTTTAAAGGAGTGACCTGGAAGCTTCTCTTGTTATTACTGGTCAAAATAAATCCACAGATGGTTACATGGAATGTTAAAAAAATGTAGTGTGTATCTAACTAGTCATGGAGCTATACAAACCATGACTTATTGTGAATAAAAGGGCAAATGATTATTAGGGCACAATTATTGGGGGCAGAGTTCATAAACAGGCAATAACTTTACATAGCGTAGTAAATGAAAAGGGCGTGAGTATAGGACTGCAAAGATTGGCATAAAGAAAGAAACAGAAAAAGAAGATTCCACTTCCCACAGGAAAGTGGAAGCCAGATATCAAAGGTCAGAGAGAGGCTAAGTGGGAAAGAAGCTGCCTGAGTTCCTGGAACATTTTAGATCTTAAGTCTAATTCCTCAAGTTATGAGAGCATTTTCTTATCCCCTATATTTAAATCCTAAACTGTTTATAAAATCAGGTTTTGTGTTTTTTTAAGTGACTTTCCTAGTTACAATGTCCACTTACCTGCCAAACAAGTACTTATTTTCAGCCAGCAATTCAGAAAACTTTGTCTTTTTGCTTATTCTTATTAGAAAGTAATTATAATAGCAAGTGGAGAAGTCAGCTTCACAATTACTTGACAATTAACATACAATGATAATTGAGATGTGCAACCACAAAAGGAATTTATTAAATCATACCTTTTTATTAAAAAAAAGATATGTATGAAAGATACTAGTTTTTTGTTTGTTTTTGGTTGTCTTGATGTTAAACCTATTAAGCCTTTCGATCTTTTAGTAAAATGTCCTTTTAAAGAAATAGTTGTCATAGAAGTTTCGCATGTATTTAAAAATTGCTGCCACAGATTGTATAGTTTTTCTGCAAAAAGGTTTTCCTACATAGCATGATAAAAACATACAAAACAGCCCAACCAAAAGTCTACCTATTAGTGATTGTTGCGAGTCTAAAGCTCAGATCATCTTATAAAAATTAAAACGGAAAATTCACTTTTTTAAAAATTCAGTTTATTTGCCAGATGGATTTCTAAATGATGGTTCATAAAATATTTGTAGTTAAGAAATAAGAGATTCCAAAATGTGTTCACTCTGTAATGAGTGTCTGAAGATTCAGCTGAGACTGGTAGGTTTTGCTTATGACTATTTGAACTTTGGTAACCCAACAATCATTCCCTGATCTTAACAACACCCCAGTTTCCTTTGGGAAATTACTCCTTCTGCTTTGGAAATATTCTTGGTAAAATGGTAAAACTGGGTCCCTTTCCTACACTATGGATCAGAAAGGGGCCTTCGGGGGCTCTTTCCACCCAGGGTTTTATCAACAAACAGATGGAGGTAAAGGTCAGTACATGATGTAAGCTAGATCAGCTTAAAGCTTACTCCTGAGAATTTATTTTTAACTTGTAAAAAAAATTTTTTTTTTTTTTGCGTAGAACTGGGGTGTATGTTAGAGGTATGGGGGGTGAGAGGATTCACCAGAGACAGAGTAGGGAGAAGAATAAGCAGATTTACTGAAATACACTGCCAAGGGGAGTAGCTCCTGGCCAGGGAGCTAAGCCACATGGCACAGCAGACCTCTCCTATCTCACGCGCTGCTCCCCTCAGCTGTGTATTTCTGTTAATCTGTTTATTCTGCTCCCCACTCTGTCTCTGGTGAATTCTGTCACCCCCCGCATCTCTGGCCTATACCCCAGTTCTTGTATGCATAAATAAATACAAATTAATCTTTAAAAAAACACAAACAAAAAATTCAAAGTAGATACCAACTTTTTCCCATAAAATTGAAAGTGATTTAATAAATCAGCACTACTGAGAGGGTGGTGAGGAACAGATAAATTTATTGTGAAATCATTCAGATTGCTCTCTAGCAGCACCAGCACCTAGAAGTAATAGGCAAGAAGTTCTCCAGGTCTGCTTTCTGATGATCACCCATCTTCCCTTTTGGAGACATGGGAAACATGAAAGATTGCTAAGACTAATACCAAAATTTATACAACCATAAAACTGAGCAAAATAAACTACCAGTTTCATGGTCTAAAGGGAAATCTAACACAATTTCATTTTGCCACGAAATTCACAGAAACCCATGGTAGCACAAAATAGGCCATGCTCCTAGGTATATACCATCAAGTTGTCTGCTTTTCTGCCTTTCCTGGAATTCCTGCTTGCTGAAGATAATCAAATGCTATTTGAGTTTTAGAGGTATAGGATCTCCCCCTTCAGAAATTTTTATGTGTAATGGCTGTATTTTAAAAATATTAATGGTCATTTGTGCACGTTTGCTACATGAGTACAAAGAATGACTCAAGTAAGAGTCAAGTACCCTTTTTTACTACTAAGTTCCCTTTTTTCAGTATACTTTCAAAAATTTCATATTTCTTGACACAATTTCAGTGAAAATAAACGTGACTAAAATCACTTCATCAGTCAGTGCTGACACAACTTGGTATTTCTATGGGAAGAGAAATGAAGTTCAACTCCTGCCTCATGGGTTATATAGGCTTAAACGAAAATCTAAAATTATAAAGCTTCTAGACGAAATAAGAAAAAAAATCATTGCAGTCTTGAGGTAGGCAAAGATTTTTAAAGGAAAACACAGGAATCACGAAGAATAAAAATGTGTGAATTGGATTTCATCAAAATTAAACATCACTAAAAGACATGATTAAAGTGACAAAACAGACTGGCAGATAATGTTTGCTACACAGACCCCCACACACACACGTGTGTGTATCTGACCAAACACTTGTACCCAAAATATAAAGAACCACCTACAACCTAATAATTTTTAAAATTCCAATTCTAAAACAAGGCAAAAGGATTTGACTACATCACCAGAAAGATACATAAATAGCTAACAGTCATTTGAAAAATGCTCTCAAGATCATAAATTTATATAAATATTCAACTTTAAACCATAATAAGGTTCTATACACCCTCTAGAATACACCCTCTAGTTAAATATAAACACAATAAAGCTCTCATGTATTGCTAGTGTAAGTATAAAAATGATATAATTACCATAGTTAGTGGGCAGTTCCTGATAAAGTTAAATTTACACTTCTCATATAATTTAGCATCCCCACTCCTAAATATACACCCAAGTGCAATGAAAAGATGACTACACAAAGACCTAAATGCAAATGTTCACAGAAGCTCTATTTCTAGTAGCCCTACATTGGAAAGAGCAGAGGTATTCTTCAGCAGGAGAGTAAACAAACTATGATATAGTCATACAGTGGAATACAACTCAGCAATATAAAGGAACTAACTACTGATACAAGGATGAATCTCAGAAACATGCTGATACAAAGAAGCCAGGCTCAAGTGTATATACTGTATGATTTACTTACTTGAAATTAAAGAACAGGCAAAACACATCTATAATCACAGACATTGGAACAAACAGTTGTGGATAGAGGAGTGGGGAATGACTGGGAAGTGGGCGAGGGAACTTTCTGCTGTGACAGAGCATTCTAGATCTTGATAGGAGTGTGGATTAAACCTCTGTGTCAGTTTTGTGAAAAATGATTCAACTGTATATTAATATTTGTGCATTTCCCTCTATATAAAAAGGGGAACTTTAAAATACTTGAGCTGCTTAATAGTAATAATTGCATTTAGTGTCTGTTATAAACATTGATCCAATGATCCACTGATCTCACTAACACTAATAATGTTCAGCTGCCCAGCAATGACAGTGAATCATCTGGCTTATATGTGTTGTCTAGCTAGGTAAAACTATGATTACTATAAATCTTCTGTATTTTGCTTAATGCTATTACAGTTTTATTGTAGATTTGTTTTAGAAAAGGGTTGGTTTTCAAATCAGTTTCCTAAATATAAGATCCCCTTACATGTGTTTGTTCATCATCATATTTTGATTTGAAATAAATGTCTTCAATATTTTATTGCTTGCCTTCAAAATCCCATCAATCCCAGTTTGAGCACCATTCCTCTGTGAAGCTTTTATGATGCCCCCTTTTCTATCCCCCCACAACTAACACACAGCTGTCAATTCTCTGAACTATTGAAGTGCTTTTTCTCTCAAGTATTAATTCCTGTAATGGTGCAACAGCTTAAAATATATTTGGAATGTCTTTTCTGGAATGACCATTTATTAGAGAGTGTTAGCCACACCAACAGTACTCAAATGACAAGTTAATATTTGAATCTTAAAAATGTTTTATCACCTTCCCCCTGAACTCAAGAGTATGAATGTGAGAGGATAATATGTATTAGGGACCATCACTAAAATTTGTTCAAACAGATTTTGTTTTATCTAAAAAGAAAAATAGGTAAATTTGAATTATACCCTAATTCTTAAACACTTATGCTTTAAACCAAGGGCATTTTACACATTACAATCATTATACTAGAGAAAGTTCAACAAAATGAAACAAAAGTGATTGACAATTTCCAACTATTTTCAAAAGGCAAGAGCCTGGTCTAACTAGAACTAGAATCTACGCTCATGTTTAGCAGAAAATTAAGACATTTCTAAATATTAAAATATTCAGGGGCAGTGAAAAACTTTAATGAAGAAACTATACTTTCATTGCAAAGTTTAACTGTATGGTTTGTGTGATGTGAGGAGCTTTAATATGTATTAGGGACCGTCACTAACTAAATGTATAGGTTTTTAGGTATTTTGGATTGTGATATTCTGTACTTTATCACTGAGGCTTATGTCAGTCAGCCCTTTACTATAATGACAATAATAGAAATGATGTTACTAACTGATGATTCATTACACTGGATGTACAAACTCAATTTCTTAAATTTGCTAATTGTTTTTCCCTATTCTAGACAATAGCCAGTGTTCACTGTTATTAAATGCACACATTTCAAAGGCCCTACCAAATAAGTACATACAGAAATAAGATTTAATATAGTATTAAATAAACTATAGTACCTTAAATAGACTGCACATCAGACACCAAGATAGTTAAAAATATTTACTAAATTAAAAACCACCAGAGGGCAGCTTAATACAATAGTGATACAATACCTGAAAGGATAGGATAATATGTTAAGTATTTCCAATAAGCTAGATACTATAGATACAAAGAAAATAGAGTGACAAGAAACATTTAATAATATATTTAAAAGTTTCAATTATAATAGGTGCTTTTGAGTTTAGCATATTTGCTTTATATTTTATATTTGGTGTAATTTTTTAGTTGTTCAGATGAATTCAAGTTACCCCTTTTTTTTGGTAGCAGCAAAAGTTGGCTGAAATGACTAGTAACTTAATCAATATTAATTTTTTAAATGAGATTTTAGCTTCTCCCCTTTCTGTGATGATCTGTACTCCTCTTTTAAGAAGAAATTGGTAGCACTAACTTGTTTCGCTCAAATTTATGGAATTAAAAATAAAAATAAGATGATGGTGATAAATCTCTTTAGAGTACTTTTCATAATTTTATTTATTTATTTTAAAGATTTGTATTTATTTATGCATACAAGAACTGGGGTATAGGCCAGAGGTGTGGGTGTGAGAGGATTCACCACAGACAGAGTGGGGAGCAGAACAGGCAGATTGACTAAGATACACTGCTGAGGAGAGCAGCAGTTGAGAAAGGAGAGGTCTGCTGTGCCATGTGGGTCAGCTCCCTGGCTGGGGATCGAACTCATGCCACAGTGGCAATAGATAGCTTGATAGCACTGAGACTTTAACCCCTGCACCATCAGGGAGGCTCATTTTTCACAATTTTAAATAAGTTGTTGTACTAATTTGTTTTTCTTTGTCTCTTCCTTTAGTTCAAATGATCCATGAGGTCAAGGACATATACATCAGAGAACTTGTCAACACAGTAGCTAGCAGTTGACTTTCAATAATTTGTTGATTCGATTCAATAATTAACTGTAAATTCTTAAGGGACTAGACTTTCTAGAGTCTATTCCATGTCTTCATGTAGTCATTATGCAAAGTGAAATATGTCAGAAGGAAAAAAGACAAATACCATATAATTTCACTTATTTGTGCATATGAAGAGAAAAAAGCACGTAAACAAATAAACAAAAATCCCTGGACTCTCATAATAGGATGGTGGTTACCAGAAGGGAAGTGGGGAGGGAGGGAATAGGTAGAGTTAGTCAATTATTTGGTGTTTAATGGCAACTGGACATTTGGTGGTGGGCATGGTGCAGTGTATACAGTTGCAGAGATGAGAAACTATACACCCAAAATGTATACAATGTTGTAAACTAAGACCTCAATTTAAAAAAAAGGAAGCCAGATTTCTGGGGCAATTTCACAGGTGATTATAAATTGACTAATTTTATAAGAAAAGGTTAGGTACTCAAGTTTTTTTTTTTTGTTTGTTTTTTTTGCATAGAATAACTGGATATAGGTTAGTATAGGTGTAGGAGTGCAGGGGGTGAGAGGTTTCACCAGAGACAGAGTGGGGAGCAAAACAGGTAGATGTGCTAAGGGGAGCAGCAGTTGAGACAGGAGAGGTCTCCTATGCCATATGTGGGTTAGCTCCCTGGCTAGGGATCAAACTCAGGCTGTAGCAGTGGCAGCACTGAGATTTAACTCCTAGGCCACCAGGGAGGTCCCAGTACTCAATTTTTAATGAATTTTACAGAAATTCCTAAACTTATCTTTTTTTCTTTTCTTTTTTTAATTTATTATTATTGTTTGTATCTTTTACATTATTGTGTATTTCCCACAGGTTATCCACTACCAATTCACCCGTGAACCATCACCATAGTCCCTTGTGCTCTTTTCTCCCCCATTTTGAACCCTTATCCTCCCCCTCCCTTGCTGAATGTCTCTCTCTTATTTGGTTCCCCTACATTCCTGCTGTAAGTGAAACCATTCAATATTTTTCTTTCTCTCTGTCTTATTTCGCTGAGCATGGTCCCTTCTAGCTCTATCCATGTTGCTGCAAATTGCATGTGTTTATCTTTTTTTTTTTTATTTATTTATGTATACAAGCTGGGGTACAGGCCAGAGGGGCGGGGCGGCCAGAGGGTTCACCAGAGACAGAGTGGGGAGCAGAACAGGCAGATCAGAGATACACTGCTGAGGAGAGCAGCGGGCGAGGCAGGAGAGGTCTGCCGCACCATGTGGGATTCTCCCTGGCTGGGCGTCGAACCAGCATCACCGGCGGCCAACAGCTCCACAGCGCAGCGCCCAACCGCTGCGCCACCGGGGAGGCCCCTGTTTATCTTTTTTTGATTCATGACATATTAAATTCCCCCTTAAAGATTATTTCTCCCCACCTCTTTTCCTCAGAGATTCACTATGTTCTACAACTGCACAATGCATATATTCTGCTAACTCAGTGTTTCTGAGATCCCCAGGCATTTCTTACCCCAATGTTATATAGGAATCCATTACAATGAAAAGTTTAATGCCATGTTTGACTTTTACCTTGCACTCTTATTTTTTAATAGAAATGTTACATAAAATTTGCACTATGCATACATGCTGGACAGTCATCACCATTGCTGATTCCACCAGAAGAACATTTACCGCCAGGTTCTAGTTTTTGTTGTTACTCAACTCTCCATAAAAATTTTGTCTCCCTAGTAACTAGGTTGTTTTAGCCATTGTTTTGACTTTTACAGCCTTGGGAGTAAAATTTTGTTAAATGTATAAAATAATGGTACTTTCATATTGACTTAGCAAGCACTTATTGAGTACCTAGTGTTGGTTTTATTGAGAGCAAACATTAAAGGACTCCAGTTGATAAATCGAATAATTTTTCTCTTACTGGTAAGAGCACTTAAAAATTGTGAGTAGGATTAATTCAGGGCTGTTGCTCCTGACAAATGAGCCAGTCAACCTGCTGATGAATGGCATGCAGAAAAGAAAGGGAAAAAGAAAGTTATTTAAGTCAATTTTTCTTGCATTTAGAGAGCATTTTTGCTTTGAGTGTTTTTTAACATTAAAATATTCTTTTTTAAAAAAAGATTTATTTATTTATGCATACACAAACTGGGGTGTAGGCCAGATGTGTGTGTATGTGTGTGGGGTGGTGGTGAGAGGATTCACCAGAGACAGAGTGGGGAGCAGAACAGGCAAATCCAGTGAAATACTCTGCTGAGGGGAGCAGCGGGCAAGCAGGAGAGGTATACTGAGCCATGTGGGTTAGCTCCCTCGCCTGGGTATTGAACTCCTGCCGCACATGCTGGCAATAGCTTGATAGTGCTGAGACTTTAACCCCTGAGCCACCAGGCAGGACCAGCATTAAAAAAATTCTTACAAAACTTTGGTGGTTAGTCTTGACAGCACTTTCCACATGATTCTTCTGCAGATGAGATGTGGAAGATGGAGAGGCAGGTTATGGGATGTACTTGCTCAGAGGGAAGAATCCAGAAAGACTGACCCTTACTATTTAACTTCTTCTTGATCACAGAAGCAAACAAGACTGATGACAAAGTCTCCCTAACATTATCTAAACTAATTTAATCTAACTTGGTTTTAAGCTAAAGTTGTCTCTAATGAGGAAAGAGCCCCACTTAGCTTTTTGCTCAGTGGGATCTGGTATGTCATCTAATCTCTCTCTGTCAGCATATAAATTGAGTAAGGTTAAAAAGAAAATTAAACCTTTCCTCAGCGTTTGTAGATAGAGTGGGACAATTTATTTGCAAGGTATAAAAAGGTAAGGTGAACCTCTGCTTTTTGGTATTGAAAAATTCAGAAATGACAGTGCTTTGTTTATGCAAGCTTCATAATATTTGTTTTTGACTAGAGGTTAAAAATGAAAAATCCACCTATTCAAAATGACAATTTCCTTAATTATACATAGTAAAAGCAAATGGATCAGATTGATAGTGTTGGAATTGAATTAAACTGTAGGGCACCCAACTGGTATTGCTCAGCATGGGAAAAACACACATCTGGTAACAGATTTTGCATCTGTTGCAGAAATTTTACAGCTTTAAATACTACCCAAGTGTGTCTCAACTTTATTTTGAAGACATTTTTCTTTTTTTTTTAAAAGATTTTATTTATTTATGCAAAGGAGCTGGGGTACAGGCCAGAGGTGGGGGACGGCAAGAGGGTTCACCAGAGACAGAGTGGGGAGCAGAACAGACAGATCAACGGAAATACTCTGCTGAGGGGAGCAGCGGGGGAGGCAGGAGAGGTCTGCCGCGCCATGTGGGAATCTTGCCAGCTGGGCGTTGAACTCCAGTGGCCGTTGCCAACAGCTCCACAACAGCCCAGCGCTTAACCGCTGCGCCACCAGTGAGGCCCTGAAGACATTTTTCATAAAAATAATTTCTCATTTTTATTGAGCACTAATTGTGTACTGTGTAGGAAAAATCTATACTCATCCTGTGTTTCCCTTTGCTCTCACACTACTACCATAGCTCATGACCCTTCTGATACCAGATGTGTGTTTTTCCCATACTGAGCAATACCAGTTGGGTGCCCTACAATTTAATTCAATTCTGACACTATCAACCTGTCAAAACATCAGATTCCATAGGTTGAGGCCTCAGTCCCGTGAGACTGTCCCCTGCCCTCACCTTCAGATGCCAGCCAGTAGGTCCCCAAGTTACCCGTAAATTCTGTCCAACGTGGCTATAAATCAAAGTTTCCTCTGACTTCCTCCCCCTTGGATTCGATTATTTGCTAGAACAGCTCAAAGAACTCAGGGAAACTCTTACATTTATGGGTTTACTGAAGGATTAGAGGATACGATGAACATCCAGATGAAAAAGATGTGCGAAGCAAGGTGTGTGGCCAGGGGCTTGGAGTTTCCATGCCCTCTAGTGGTAGTACACTCTCCCAGCACCTCCACGTGTTTCACCTGGAAGCTCTTTCTGAACTCCCTCCTCTCTGTATTTTTATAGAGGTTTTAGCACGTATGCACCATCAACCATCAATTCTATTTCCAGCCTCTCTTCCCTCTCCAGAGAATGGGAGGGATGGCTGAAAATTCTAAGCTTCTGGTTCTGGCTTGGTCTTTCTGGCAACTGCCCTATTAGCCCCACTCAGAGTTGCCTCAGAATAAAGGACACTTTGGGCTTCCCTGGTGGCCTAGGGGTTAAGTCTCAGTACTGTCACCGCTAAGGCCTGAGTTTAATCCTTGGCCAGGGAGGTAACACACATGGTGCAGCAGACCTCTCCTGTCTCACCCGCTGCTCCCCTCGGCAGTGTATTTCAATAGATGCGCCTGTTCTGCTCCCCATGGTCTCTGGTTCGAGTCCTCTCACTGCCCCTCCCTGCACCTCTGGCCTACATCCCAGTTCTTTTATGCATAATTAAATACAAGTTAATCTTAAAAAAAAAAAAACTTGCTTGAAATTCAGAAAAAAAAAAAAACCACAATGTCATTCTAAGAAATGCAAACCACTAAGGAACTCTATCAAGTCCTTTCTTACTCATGTTACTTCCCTATATTAGCCGAACACTTACACTAAAAATGATATCACAAAAGGAAAGGGAAGTACAGGGCAATTCATAGTTCCCTTTCTTTTCTATCCTTTTTTACTCCCAGTAAGCCAAAGTAGAGTGTATGGTATAATGTGTGGGTATAAAGACATGAAATTAAAGAGCTGAATTAATTCGATAGTTCCCTATGGAAGACTGGAGCTCTCAGCCAGCTTGTCACTGAAGACTGTTCTGCAGCTCCCACTGCTCAGACTATTGAATGGGTAGCAACAACCACTGAGTGGTCTTAGGCTATTCTTCCCCAGACTTTTACCAGGAAATGGAATAAGTTTGATGGAGGAAAAGCTTTCTAAAAAATAAAAATAAAAACCTAAAAAAGCTGAATTAGTTTTGTGTTTCCACTGTTCTGGTAAGAAGAAAATACTAATGCCTGTATGAAAGGTGAAATAAAAATTGTGTAATGTTAATGACTCTGCTTCAGTTAAATGCTTGTATTACATTTAAAGTTGACATTGTAGCCAATCCCAGTAGCCTAATGGATAAGGAACTGGCCTCCTAAAAATTGACATTGGCAAAATATAAATGGTAAAATCCATTCTACTTATTTAAAATTTTATTTTTTAAGAATTTAGAGTGGCATAAAATAGGAAAATTGGAAAGTGACATATCAAGATCGTCTGTGGAAGAAAAGCTAAAGTTTTCTTTCTTTTTTAGGAACTTTTACCATCTTTCTTTTCTTCCTTGCCTTTTCAATTAACATTGGGCTTCACAAATTATGCACTGGGCCCTGGTTGACAGTGGTTGGATTTCTGATGGGTGGTCTTTTCCTACAGCCACAGGTGTCCCTGCGTGCCAGAGGGGGCCCCTTTCCCTGTGTATTCAGGCTTGCTGCCTGTAGCACTTCCCACTCCTGCCAAAGCCAGTGCTGAGGGGAAGAAGGAGACTTCTCCTTCTCTTATTTTCCTTTAACCCCTGCCCACACCTTTGTAGGTCACTTTCATTAGTCTCTTACACTCCTCCCTTTACTATTGTACAGTTTACTGTAGACAATTTCAAACACAGACTAGTATACAGAGTATAATGGACACCCATGAACCCATTATCCAGCGTCAATAATACTTCTTTCATTCCTTTAGAGTGTGCCATTTGTTTCCTGCTGGGATGCTGGCTAAGTAAGGCCTTCCTATGCATTTTGACTATTCAGGGTCACTACACCCCTCTCCTTAATAGGGAACAGCAACTTGGCAGCCTATTTCTGAAAAGAAACAAATGGACATTATCCCACACATTAAAATGGAGGAAGTGACTTTAGATACATTTCCTGGCTGTTCAGTGAAATTTCGTTCCTTAACTCCCTTCTGGGCATCCTAGCTCCTCTTAAATCAGGTTTTGTTTTGTACACAAAGCTGCAAAGAAAAGGTATACTTGGTCCTTCTAAGCTATGTGAATTGTACTAATCGACAGCATTTTTTAGTCCCACAAATTAATAAGTACTTTATCTTTTCACTTAAAAGAGAAAAGAAAACACTTGGGAAGACATTTTTCCCTTGTGAGGAGGTCCTCTTTGTGAGAGGATTGATTGCATGGTCATAGATCAGTAACGTATTTGTCTTCCACAATTTTATGAAAATAATTTTGTCATTAATGAGATTTGGTAGTAAAGCAGAAAGGTCACATCCACAAGGACACAGTCATTTATAATATAAGACTCTGGTTTCTTTTCTCAGAAAAAAAAAAAAAAAAGAATAATTTCAGACTCAGTTTTTTTACTAGTGGACACAATAAAAGTAATATACTATTCTATAAATAGGTATTTGGAATTAGACTCTTTTTCATCATATCCCATCAAGGGTACCATAGAATAGTCTAAATCAATAGGTAGTTAAAGAAGGAAGGGGTGGAGAAAGAACCAATGTTTACTGAATGCCTCTTTTGTGTTTCGAGTACTCTCGAGTTTATTATCAATTTAATCCTCATGGTAATCCTAGGAGGTAGATTTATTATTCCCATGTTTTAGAGGAGGAAAGTGAAGCTCAGGAAAATCTGTTGCTGCAAGGCCCACAGCCACGTAAAGATTGCAATAGCCATTATATTACCTGTTTGACTCTATGCAAAGCACTTTATAGTCATGCTGATTTTAACCCTAATGTGGTAGGTTGCCTTAGATCCACACTATATGAGGTAAGTTAAACATCTTGCCCTTGGTCACATGGATATAACTGGCTATGTCAGAATTCTGAGTCAGTTTTCGCTATTCTTATTACACTCTGTTGGTTCCCAATGGAAATGGGTCCACTTATAATTTCTTTTTCAAGTCTCTCTGCTTCTTGGGCCTCTGCTGGCTTTTCATCCTTCTTCCATCTCCTCCTGTCTTCTGTCTGTGTGTCTCCGCTGTGTCCTCCGTGAGTGTCTCAAGCTTCTCATATCCTGCTCAGCTCCACCCTACGTTGGGTGGGACAGGGAACCTGGGACACACACACCCTTTCTCCTGAGGACCACCCTGTTACACTTTGTCATCATATTTCACGTGCAATCAGTCTCAATGGTGCCCTGCTCTTTCCTTGATCATTTTCTTGTCTAACGTAATTTTCTCCTTTCATTGTCTACAGACATTTTTACTCATGTAACTCCTAAAATAATTTAAGAAGCAATATATTTTTCACATTGATGCCAAAAATTTTTTGTCATTTTAAGAGTTGCTAATATATATGTACAACACATTTTAAATAATAACATTTAAAAATAAGCCGTCACATTACTATTTGATACCCATTCAGTGGAATCTAAATAATGGAACAATTCAATTTCCCATCACACTGTTTAAATACACATAAAAAAGGTCTTTACCTGTGTGCATTTTTTTGTGGTTTTTTCCTTGAAATTTTATTCCCATTCCACTTGCTAATGTATTGTTATACTTTAAAATATTTTAAGAATAATATACTACTAAGCAATAAAAATATGCTTGATGGAAATAATTTTATATTTCCTGCAACTGCAGTATTTGAAAATTCTATACCACTTTTTAAAGCAACATATTGCAAATAGTTCTTAAACATGAAATGTAAATGTATATCAGAATTGCCATTTTGAATGAGTAAAGCTTTCCTTTCCCATGTATCCAGTGGGATACCTATAACAAGGGTTCAGAGTCAATGTTAAATGCACCATTCATTAGCTATAGGTGCTGAGAAACCCTTCACCCAAATAAGTGAGTAGAAATGATGGAGTTTTCCTATAGCAATGGGATTTAATTCTTTGAATTCTTCTTAGTTACACATCAAAAATTACATGGTAATCTATCATCAAGGTTATTTTTAGTCATCTCTTACCTGATGACTTGATTAGATGTCCTTCTCTTTGGTGTAAAACAGAGGCTTGGAGTCCATTTGACTTGCAAAAGAATGAACTACCTTATCATTAGAGTCATTCACTTCTGTCTTGAACACTAGAGGTTCTGACATCCCAGGCATGAGGAAAGCCTTCATGATCAGGTGGAAAAGAAAGGTGATTGCACAGAGGAGCTAGGGGAGGAGAGAAACAGCCTGATGCCTAGGGTACCGGAGCTCTTGTGAGTCAATCCATCTTATCTGTTTATTTGAAAACAGATCAACCCAAAACCTGCTCACAATTATCCAGTGATAAGACTTCACCCTCCTCCCTTCCTCAGCTTAGAGACTGCAGATCTCTAGTATTTGTAGCAACCTTAGCTCACCTGGCACTTGAGTGTCCTGGCACTGCTAATAAAGGCTGTGGCTATTCTTTTATATTTGTCCTGTGAGATGGGTTTTTTTTTTCCCTCCCCATCTTTGATACACATTTTCTTAAAGTTTCTCTTCTGAAAGCTCCCTGAGGTCCTTGTAAATCAGACTGCAATATAGGTACAGATGTTTAACTACCCTGGCTAATTCAATCAAAAGAAAGAAAAATAGAGAGCAGAGAGTTGGGAGAAGGGAAATGTGGGAAGGACAGGGAGAAAGGTCAAGGGAAGAAGTGAGGGAGGAAGGAAGGAAGATAAAAAGGAAGGAAGGAAAGAATAAAAGAAGGAAGGAAGGAGAGGGAGGAGAAAAAGGAGAGAGAAAGGAAATCACAAAAATCCTAGAAGCTAGAGAAGGAATTGTAAACTATAAGAGGTTGATTGTGTATAGAGGGGCAGTGCATCAGGTGTGTAGCTACTCAGATGTCATCAGCATTACACAGACATGGATTAGTTGCCTCTATTCAAAATCTATTCCTTGCTTTCCCCAGCAAGAGTAGATCCAGCTCTCAATCACATGGCTTTGGTGATTGATCCCATCTGATTTGTAGGTTAAGACCTGGTTGTTGACTAGGCCAATCAGTGTATCTGATATTCCTGATTGTAGAAACTGATTGGTTCATGATAGGACATAATTCAACTCAACAGACTTTCTCCATCTCCTTAGGAAGGAGCACAGCACATAAAAATTATGAATATGCTGATGTTACTGGAGTCTCTGGTAGCCATCTTGCAACCACAAAAGCAGAGTTCTCTTAAAGACAGAATCAAAACTATTTGTTCATAATAGAATTTCTTTTTCCATCTTGAGCTTTTCAAATCTCTTGAAAGAGCCAAGAAATGGAGATAAAGAAACTGGGAACTGGTATAATGATCTTACTGTTTATTAACCTTAACTCAGTTTCCTATTACTTGTTGCATAGAAGAATGGTAATTAATGTATTTATTACTGTAATCAGAACATCTCTCATTTATGTTATTAGCTTTTTTTTTTTTTTCACATATTGGGTCTAACATACATGGTAAAAAGATTGGATGCTATTGCTTAATATTGAAAGCCACAGACCAAGATCCCTATCAGTTTTAGGGGAAAGATACAGGTGTTTATAAATGTCAGTATATAGGATCTCTCTTTTCTCTACCTGATCTCCAAAGACCCAGATCAAAATGTCAGCATTCTTACCAGTAAGGCTGCTTTGGTAGTGGCTCTCTGTGTCATTGTTGTGAGTTCCCCAATATTTCAAGCCAGAATGGACTCCATACCTAGCCACAGGCAGTGTTGAACTACGTCTATGTTTGTGAAGCTCTTGACAAAGGTTAACAGACTGAAGCATGCTAAAGAGATGGGCTGGTTGCCAAAAGAAGGGAGACAGAAGGGGCCTGGCTCTATCACCCAGTTCTAATTTCAATCAGTATGTCAGCTGTTTTATCTGGAATGAGATAAGTGGGACCAGAGGCAGTTCTATGTATTAGATTTGTGGTAAATACTAAAAAGGTAAATTCCAATGCCTTCTGAAAAAAGTAATGGTTGAGTTTGCTTTGAAAAGTGTAATCTGGCAAGGCTGTGTGAGATGACATTTAACTAAGACTTGTAAGATGAAAAGGAGCTTGAAATTAAAATGAGGAGGTTGGAGTAGGAGAACATTTTAGGTAGAGAGATTATCAAAGCACAAAGGCCCCAAGGTGGGGAACAATGGGACGCTAGGGACAAGGTGGCACAAGGTGAAGCTGGAGGGGTAGACAAGGGCCAAACCATGCAAACCTTGAGTGATGGTCAGGTGTTTGGATTTCACTCCAAATGCTATGGGAAGTTGTCAAGTCATTGAACAGTTTATCAGAGGAATGACATGAACTCATTTACAGTTTAAAAGTTCCCTTTGGTTATTCTGAAAATGAATTAGGCAGATACAAAGCAGACAAGGAGGTCAAGAGGGAGGATAATGTTAGTTCAGGTGAGAGATGATTCCCTGATTTAGAGTAGTGAAGATAAATAGATAAATAGAAGATAAACAGAAGATGTGGGATTTGAAACATTTTGGAGGTAGGTTAGACAAAGTTTGCCAATGGATTAAAAATGGTTAAATATGGGGCCTCCCTGATGGCTCAACGGGTTAAGTCTCAGCACTATGAAGCTATCCAGAGCCGCTGCAGCACAAGTTCAATACCTGGCCAGGGAGTTTCCCACATGGTGCAGTAGACCTCTCCTGCCTTGCCTGCTGCTCCCGTCAGCAGTGTATCTCAGTCAATCTGCCTATTCTGCACCCCACTCTGTCTCTGGTGAATCCTCTCACCACCCCACAACTTTGGCCTACACCCCAGCTTGTATGCATAAAATAAATCTTTTTAAAAAATGGTTAAATATGGGAAGTAAGGGAAATCTAGATTTTCTGTTAGAGCAAAACCAGAATCCCCTCCCCCCTTCTTCCTTCCTTCCTCTTTCTTTCTCCTCTTCCTTTTCTTTGTTGTCTAATTCTTCTTCTTTTTAGCATGGGAAAAGCATACAGTAATATTTCATTTATAGACATGTTAAGTTTGAGACATACAGTTAAGATTCAACTACATGGATATACGAATATGGAATTTACATTAGGAAAACACATTTTGGAATTTTTAGTGATTTTATGTCATATGATCCCATGGCAATGATTGAGAGCACCTGCAAGAGGATAGTTAAAGAAGCTGAAGAATCACAGGGTGCTCAACACTTAGAAACATGCTTAAAGCAAAGGAGTTCAAAAGAGGTTAAGAATAAGGACATAACTAGAGCGGTAGAAAACTGGAGTGTAGCGTCTTGGATACTTCCTCAAGAGAAGAATATTTCAAGAAAGGAATGGTCAATGGTATCACATACTGTGTGAGAGTACTGTAAGATAAGGACAAAGAGGTCTTTTGTCTTTGTCCCATGGAGGTCTTAGCTTGCTTTTGACAAGAGGAATTTTAATGGGGAATGGCAACTGTTCTGCATTGAAGAATAAATGGGAGGTGAGGAAATATTAATAGCAAGCCTTTGAAAGATCCTGCAATGAAGGGGAGTAGTGAAACTGTAATAAAGGGAAGGAAACTGTAATAAAGGGTTCAAGGGAGATGTGTTTGTGTGTGTGTGTGTGTGTGTGTGTGTGTGTGTGTTGTGTTTAAAGATGGAGCATTCTAAAGCTGTGTGGTTGCTGGTAGAGATGATCCAGTTGGGCAGGAAATAGTGACATGCAGAACAGAGAAGAACAAAGCGGTGAGGACCTTGAGGAGGAGATAGAAATCAGAGCTCATGCACAGTGTAAATTGAGAGTGAAGGTTTGTCATCCACTTAACAGGAGGGAAAAAGAAGGTGGGAATAGAAGTGCAGAGACAAAGAAATGAGTTATGAGCTGGGCCTCCCTGGTGGCACAAGGGGTTAAGTCTCAGCCTATGAAGCTGTCCACAGCAGGAGTTTGATCCTGCCAGGGAGGGTCCCACATGGAGTAGCAGACCTCTCTTGACTCGACCCACTGCTCCCCTCAGCAGTGTATTTCAGTCGATCTACCTTTTCTGCTCCCCACTTTGTCTCTGGTGAATCCTCTCACCCCTCCCCCAACACCTCTGGCCTACACCCCAGCTCTTATATGCATAAATAAATAAATTTTAAAAAAACTGCCTGGAAACAATGGAGAAGGCTTAAAAAAAATAAATGAGCTACTATCTGATGCTTCAGCTTTCATACTTATATTCAATATCTTAGAATAGAGGAAAACAATTATGTCATCTCCAATAATACCAATGTCTTATAATAATATTTTTAAATGCTACCACATATGACTTAATGTATAACATTGCGAGACTTTCCATAGATACAGATCACAAAGAAAAACAATTTTTGGGGGGGTCAGAACATGTGTGCAAAATTTTCTACTCTAAGTGTATTCTAATCTACCATATTTAGAATTAAAAGTAGGAGAACTAAGAGTATTTTATTATTATGAGTATACATATAATTACTGACATTTGGAATCTGTTTGCTTGAGTAGACCAGATAATTAGAATAGCATGTTAAATAGGCTGAAGTTCAAATCTATACAGGACCTAGAGCATTGCAATGAGAAAAATTCCATGGCTAGAAAACTGCATTTTTAACCTAGGCCAGGTATTTAAAAAAACATGCTGTTTTGGTCAGAATGGAGACGATGAGAGGGTGGAGAGGGTGGGATAAGAAACATTAGAGATGACTTTGTGCAAACTCATCACCCCTGTTGGAAAAACAACACAAAACCACAACCAAGTGAGTAACATTATCTTTGGCCTATAAAGAACAGTACATTTTTGAGCTGACTACCATGCGCAATAATTTATCTTGTTGTTACATAATGTGTTTCCTTAAGAAAAATCAAAGAGCCTACACAAGTTATTTCATTTGTCTTCATAGCATTCTGAAACTGAGAGCAAAAGGGAAGTTGTCTAGACCAGTGCTGTCCAGCAGAAACATGACTCAAGCCACACATGCAATTAAAAAATTTCTAGTCGCTACAGTTTTCAAAAGTAAAAACTAGTAAAATCAACTTGAGTACTACATTTTGTTTAGCCTAATATATCTAAAGTAGTATTTCAATAAATGATGAATATAAAAAATTGTTCACGATAATCTATCAGTCTTTTGTTTGTATCAAGTCTTTGAAATCTGGAGTGTATTTAGCACTTGTAATATATCAAAGTGGAATGGTCACATTGCCAGTGCTCAGCATATGGCATCTCCTTCTAGAGAGTAATGGAAAAGGCAATGGCCACAGAATCTTTCAAAATTCAGGCTCTATTGCAAGATAATATATTTTATATATTATATTCACATATTATATATAATAATGTAAGAGTTTGTCATTATTCTAGTTAAAGACTTCCCATCACTCCTAGAACAGCTAAATTCTTTTTACTTGGGAGGCAGAACACAAAACGGTGCTTCCTCCCTTATCAACTCGATGGCTTACCAATTCCCCCTTTGCTCATCCTGCATGCCTCACCCCTTGACCCCATCACTGCCTCGGGATGGTGGCACTTCCTCCTCCATCTGCCTTTAATGTATCTTCTCATGGTTCAATTCAATCAGGTTTTTCCTGAAATGTCATCTCAGGAAGGTCTATGATGTAAAATATTGTAGCTCTCCTTTCTAGTCACTTTCCAGTTATATATCCTGCTTTCTTAGTGTTCATTACATGACATTCTGAAAGTATACATACATTTAAAAATTACTGTCTGTCTCCTCATCTAGAAAGTAAGTTCTGTGAGGTCGGGGTATTGCTCTGTGTACGCACCAGAAATAGTGTCTGACACACAAAAGCTCTGTGTATGGGTGAATGCATTTTTGGCAGGTCACGTAGAGGATATAGTGCAAGTTTAAGAGTTGATACTGTTAAGTCAGACTCCTTGAGATCAGTTCCACCCTGTCTGCTTGTTATTGCTATGCCTTTGGAGTAATACTTAAACCTCAGTTTCTTCATTTGAAAACTGGGAATGTCAATAATAGTATCTAGTTCAACCAAAAATGGGGCAACCATATGATCCAGCAATTCCACTCCTAGGACTCTACCCAAAGAACACAAAAACATTACTTCAAAAGGATACCTGCACTCCTATGTTTATTGCAGCACTATTTACAATAGGTAAGATATAGAAACAACCCAAATGCCCACAAATAGATAACTGGATCAAGAAGATGTAGTATATTCACACAATGGGATACTATTCAGCAATCAAAAAAGATAAACTCATGCCATTTGCAGCAACCTGGATGGAGCTGGAAGAGATTATACTCAGTGAAATAAGTCAGAAGGAAAAAAATATACAAGATTGTTTCACTTAGAGGAGGAATGTAGAGGAACCAAATAAGGGATCAGGAAAAAAAATAAAATTAATAGGCAACTGTAAATCAGAGACATTCTGCAGGGGAGGAAGAGGAAGAGGGATCAAAATGGGAGGGAGGAGCACAAGAGACTGTGGTGATGGTGCACAGGTGAATTGGTGGTGGGAATTTTATGGAGACTACGCCTGAGAGAAGAAAGCAAATACAGTACAAAAATGAACAAGATGTAAAATATATATAAATATAATATATAAATTTAAAAAATAGTATCTAGTTCATAGAGGTGATGTTTAAAGGTGTAAATGAGATATAGCATGTAGAGTTCCTATTATAATATCTGACCCATCATGAGTACTCAAGAACATTTCCTATTTATTATTATCTGTTAGCGATTAAAATGAATGCCTTGACTAACATGTACTCTTCAACATACCACACCAACAAACTGACATGGCTCTTGTCAATGTTTCTAACATTCCCTCCTCTTTGCCTGTTCTGTGTGTCCCCATCCCTATGTCAGTCACCCGTTTGCCTCCATTGCTAACTGCTGAACCTTCTCTTCCTGACTTCCACAGAGACCATCCTACTACCACTCTGCCTGCTCCCTTTCACTCCCCTTTGCTTTTCCTGTTCATCTTTCCTTGTTTTATATTCCTTCAGGTTCTAGTCACTCTGTTTCCGCTCGTTGAGCAATCTTACCCACTTCCAAGACTTCCATTTCGGTGCTGATGATTCCAAACCTACATCTCCAACTGGCTTTCTCTTCTGAGCTCCATGTGCGATGACCTTGTGATCATTCTGTTTATATTTCCAATACTGAAGTTATCCAATTTCCTCCAAACTTGCTCCTCTTCTGGAATTCCTACATTAATCAATGTACCCAACCCATTGTCCAATCCAGGAAATGCAGAATCAGTCTTGAGTCCTCCTTTCATCCCACAATCTAGTCAATGACAACTCTATTTCTTTTTTTTATTGTTAATTAAATATTTTCCATTTTGTATTCCCCATGGGTAACCCACCACCAGTTCACCTGTGACCCATCACCGTGGTTCCTTGTGTCCTTTTCTACTCCATTTTGTGCCCTAATCCTCTCCCTCCCTCGCTGAGTGTCTCTCTCTTATTTGGTTTCCCTGTATTCCTGTTATAAGTGAAACCATTTGATATTTTTTTTCTTTCTTTCTGGCTTATTTCGCTGAGCAGGATCCCTTCTAGTTCCATCCATGTTGCTGCAAATTGCGAGTTTATCTTTTTTGAATGCTGAATAGTATTCCATTGTGTATATGTACCACATCTTCTTGATCCAATCATCTATTTTTGGACATCTGGGTTGTTCCCATACCTTAGCTATTGTAAGCAGTGCTGCTATGAACATACGGGTGCATGTATCCTTTTGGATTAGTGTTTTTGTGTCCTTTGGGTAGATTCCCAAAAGTGGTATTGCTGGGTTGTATGGAAGCTCCATTTTTAGCAGTTTGAGGAATAGCCATACAGCTTTCCATAGATGTTGGACCAGTTTGCATTTCCACCAGCAGTGTAGAAGAGTTCCTTTTTCTCCACATCCACACCAGCATTTGTTGTTGCCTGTATTTTTAATGTGCGCCATTCTCACAGGTGTGAGGTGGTATCTCTTAGTGGTTTTGATTTGCATTTCCCTGATTATGAGTGATATAAATCTATTTCTACCTACTCCTGTCACCATACCTGAATCCAGGTTAATTTCACCTCCTGTCCAGATTTCAATGTCCTAAGCTTCCTAATAGACTCCCCTGTTATCTGTTCTTTCCTTTCAATTTTCCATAAAGCAACCAGAGTAATCTTAATAAAATGCAAATATGACCTCCTTATCATGCTCAGAACCTCATTACTTAGAACTCCAAGATGATGGGGTGCTCAACATTGTCTTTTTGGTTAAAGACAATTTTTAAAAATTTAATTGGATATTTGAAAATTTGTATATGCACACTTGTTACCACTCCATAAAACAGCAGTCCTCCAAAATACCCTCTCCCACACCACTGTCTGCTCTCTTTTATTCTTTAGTTCCCCACGGGCAACCTCTTTGAACTATAGTTGACCCTTGGACAATGTGGGTTTGAACTTCTGCTGTCCATTTACATATGGGTTTTCTGGCAAACTGATGATGTGAACCTACACTAAGTACAGTATCGTAAATGTATTTTCTCTTCCTTCTGATTTTCTTAATAACATTTTCTTTTTTCTAGCTTACTTCATTGTAAGAATACAGCACATAATGCATATCCCATACAAAATATGTGTTAACAGACTGTATTATTGATAAAGCTTCCAGTCAACAGCAGGCCATTGTTGGAGAAACAGTATGTCCTGAATGAACTCCACCCACTAATGGTTATGATCTCCACTCCCAATTACAAGTGAAAGAGATTTCAGGATTACAAATCCCATCATGCGATGAATCTGCCACTGTCAGCTTCCCCATGGGTCTCTCACCCACATCTCATTCAAGAATCTCTTTCCGTGTTCCCTTAGTCCCTGGTACAAGTCCAAGGCCAAGAAGCAAGCATAGCTTCTTGACATGTCTCTGCTCCATATGCCTCCTCCAAATCATCTCTTCATTGTCCTCTTCAGCTTTTCTTTCCTGCTCATCTCCACCCTTCCTTGGGTGGGGCAGGGAACATGGAACCTCCCCTTTTTATGGATATCACACTATTATACTATGACTCTAAAGTCATGCATGGATTTAAAATTTGGATGGGGATTTATTTGTGCTCTAACTCCTGCAGTTGCTCAAGGGTTTTAATTATTTATTGTATTTTACCTTATTCCTTTGAAATTAGCTTCATCTATCTCAATAACATGCTACTAAAAAATTTCACTGTTTTAAAAATCTAGAAGATTTAGCTTACTTTCACCATATCCTATAATACCTGCCACATACACGAACACCTCCTATTCCTCATCTTCTCAACATGGCTGTGGCTTAATGATACTGATTTTGGTATAAGACTTTGTAAATATTATTAACATCTGAGCCATAGAGTTTACTTTACTTTTCCTGTAAAACCTCTTGTTTCTTTTAGGTTAACAACTGTCTTTTCCCTCTGTAACTTGCTTTTTGTAAAAGATTCCATTTTTGATATTTGATTGTTGACAGCTTTAAACCTCCATCCCTGTTTCTTATCTTCTCCATATCTGTATGACCAAGATAAGAAGCCTCTGGTAGGCCTTTACCTCTAAGGATGAATGGGAAATGAGAATTTCAAGTACCACAGACAGTTAACCCATGCTAGGGGAATTCCCCACCATGCTGATTCCACCATTTAAGCGCAATAAAAGCCCCAACCATCCCTTGCCTTTTGCTTATCCAGTAAGACCTCCGTATGACCCCTTTCAGGCTGGGAATCTCCAGCTTAGGGTTAGTACTAAAAATATTTTATCCATATTCACTAATGTCATATGTCTGAAGGAACATCCAAATAAATTCCTGAGTGGCAATCATGCCCGCCTCTGTGCACACTGATCTATATACTTTCCATGTACTTAATACATTCCCAAATTGTTCCCATCGCATTTTGTAATTTTTTCTCAACATGCTTTTACCATCAGTCATTCTATCTGTGTCATTAAAAAACAAACAAATTTATTTCTCACAGTGCTAGAGGATGCAAGGCTGAGATCACAGTGCCTCCGAATGTCATTTTCTTGATATTTTTTCCCAGGGCCTTCTATCTTATTCAGTCCACCAGAATGGTTGATCTTTAGGTGTTCTTCAGAATTTCATCTTTAGATTTTTACCTTCACTATCATCTGGTCTTTCTCACATATGGGAATCCCATCTCCTGGATTCCATTTTTTCTTTACTTATTTTGGTGGAGTAAGCCCTCAGTAACTACCTAAGGAATGGGCTTGTTGAGTGGTACTGTTTTTGGCCTTTCATCTGTTTTCAACCTTTTATCTAAAAAGTTGTTATTCTATCTTCCCACTTAATTTTTTGACTAGGAAAGAACTCCACATTAGAAATGTAGATGTCACTATTTTTTAGCATCCATTATGGTTGTTGAGAATCCTAAAGTCACTCTAATAATTTATTTTTTGAAAAACCTGTCTTTCTTTTCTGAAAATTTTTATAATAGTCTCCTTATCTGTATGGTTCTGCAGTTTCATAATGAAATTGTGCAATTTTATGTCTTAGTGTACATGTTTTTCATCCATTTTCTTGAGATTTAAATAAGTTCTGGTGAATTGGGAAGTCATGTCCTTTTGTTGTCTTTGATGATCCCTACCCTTCATCATTTTCTATATTCTTTTTTTTTTCTGGAACTCCTATTATTAAGATATTGAATTTCCTAAGCTAGTCTATATCTTTCTCATTTCCCCCCCTTCTTCTCTTGCCACCTTCTTTTTTTTTTTTTACTTTCTGGAAGATTTCGACTTCATATTTTAAATCTTCACTTGAAGTTTTCTTTTGTACTATGACATTTTTAAATATTGAAGAATTCATTTTTGCCATTTGGCTGCTACTTTAAAAAATACAGCATCCAGTTTTTGTTTATTGGATACAATATATTTTTTTCCCTTTTTTTTAAGTTTCAGTTGTTCCTTATTGGAAAGAGACTCCTTTTTTTTTTAATATTTATTTTAAAAAATAGAAGAGCTGGAGTGTAGGCCAGAGGTACAGGGGTCAAAGGCTACACCAGAGACAGAGTGGGGATCAGAACAGCCAGATCTACTGAAATACACTGCTGAAGGGAGCAGTGGGTGAGACAGAAGAGGTCTGCTCTGTCATGTGGGTCAGCTCCCTAGCCGGGGATCAAACTCGTGCCACAGTGGCTGCAGATAGCTTCATAGTGCTGAGACCCCTTGCACAACCAGGGAGGCCCTAGACACAATATATTATACTATTTCACTGTCTTTAAATCTTGGAAGATACTATTTTGAGTTGTTTTGTTTTCCTTCTGCATAGTTTTTATTTCTTCCTAGTTGTTTTTCTATGTTAGTCTGTTATTATCTCTTTCTAGTTTTTATATTAGTTTGCTGTTATCTCTATCATTACCAGAATAGTCCATTATTTTTCTAGAGATCCTCTGACTCTCTGCCCATGGACAAATTCACTAAGAAATTTGGGGGAAGTTCAATTTACATGGATGGGTCTGTTTACTGTGAGTTTCATTGTAGGGCAATGTGTTGATAAGAACTATGGGAAGAAAGTGAAGAAAGAAAGGTTGGTCTTGACATTAAGTAATAAACTTTCAGTAGCTTGATTGCTTCTAAGTCTTGCCAACTACTTAGGATTTAGCCTTCTTGGGACTGACAAGTCAGTTACTTACTCAACTATAATTTTTCCCATTTCCAAAATTGTCTTGGTGCTTTTTCTTCTTCCATTATTTATATACATATGGACTGATGCTTTTAAAAAATTCATTCAGTATAGTATTAGTAGGTTTTCAAGAGGAACAGAAAAAAGTGATTGTTGTCTGACATTTTAAATAGGAATTAAAGCATACATGGTCTTTACTACATGATAATTAAAGCTTCTATTTTTTGGCCTTTGCCATGTTCACCAATCTTATTTCGTGTCCATTCTATACTCAGGACACCCTTCAGTTTCCTAATGCCCCCTGTTCTCCTTTTGCCATTGGCCCCCACAAATGCTGATCTCTGTTGGGAACTCCTGCATGCTGCCTGACTTCCTCTCTGGATCTTTCCAGAGTGTGATTGCTCAGGGAGGACATTTCTCACCTTAAGATTAGGGTGGAATCTCCCTGCTGTAGTGTTATCTGTGGCACCCAGGCCTTCCCATATTTTAAAATGGATCACCTTTATTGTAAATGACAACTTTGATGTCCTTTCCCTCACTAGTCCGTAAACTCTGTGCAGGTAGCAGGTGTGACCACTTATTCACTGCAGTGTATCTAGTGTTTAGCACAGTGCATAGGACATTTAATGAAAAAACAAATAAAGAATAGTAAAATTACTTGCTTATGATAAGAAAACATATCCTCGGGCCTCCCCGGTGGCGCAGCGGTTGAGCGCTGCGCTGTGGAGCTGTCAGCAGCAGCAACGCGAGTTCGACGCCCGGCCAGCCGGGGAGAATCCCACATGGTGCGACAGACCTCTCCTGCCTCACCCGCTGCTCCCCTCAGCAGTGTACTTCTGATCTGCCTGTTCTGCTCCCCACTCCGTCTCTGGTGAACCCTGTCGCCGCCCCACGCCTCTGGCCTGTACCCCAGCTTGTATGTATAAATAAAAAAAAAAAAAAGAAAACATATCCTCTATATCTGACTTTCATCAAATTACCATTATTTTGCTGGTAAAAGAACTAATCAGCAATTCTCACATGAAAAACACAAATGATAAGCAATTATAATACTTACACAGGATGTAATAGGAGAGGGGAATTTACCAGTATTTCTATGTGGCTAGTTTATTTTATACTTCAATATTTTCTTTGTTATTTTTGTAACTTTTTTATTCTTCCTGTAGTCATTTGCAAGTGGATCAATTTACTTGGGGATTGTAGGACTCTTGAAATATATGATGAAAAATTAGCTATCAAACAATTAGGCAAATATAAAATAATCAGACTAACATATAAAGGGGTTCAAATTAAGAGTGATGAGCCTAAGCAGATTAAATGGGGAGGGGAAGGACTGTGGTATCTCCATTTACTTAAGTGTAAATACACAAGTTTCTGCAACTTCACATTTTCCTCCCCTTTTTGATTTTAATTTGTTCCTTGTTAAAACAAATTAAAAAAGGAAGCCTTAAAACTGGATATTATCTTACAGTTGGAATGCAAAAGTGAGTGATAAGAAGTTTGGATACCAGTTTCACTGCTGATTCTCTGGGAACTTGGAATAGATGATTTAACCTTGTACTACTTCAGTTTCTGGAAGTGTTCCAAAAAGGAGGCTAATATTTGATCCTAAAAATAATTAACTAGGGTAATTTTTTATAGGTCTAAGATGAGATTTAATTACGTAAATTTCTATCACTGTAATAATTGCATCCTTAAACTTTAACTATCCTTGACTAAATTCTAAAATTTTATATTAACAAACATGTATTTTTTTCTCTTTAATTTCACTTTGCTACTCTAGTCTATTTATCTTTGGCCCCCTTATGTCATGGATTTCATTTTTTTTAGAAGATTTATTTATTTATCCATACAAGAGCTGGGGTGTAAGCCAGGGGCATGGCCATGGTAAGAGGATTCACCAGAGACAGAGTGGGGAGTAGAACAGGCAGACTGACTGAAATACACTGTTGAGGGGAGCAGTAGGCAAGACAGGAGAGGTCTGCTGTGCCATGTGGGCAGCTCCCTGGCCAGGATCAAACTTGTGCTGCAGTGGCTGCGGACAGCTTCTTAGCGCTGCACTTAACCCGTTGCGCCACCAGGGAGGCCTATGGATTTCATTTTTCTGATAATATCCTTTTACACTATTAAAAGGCAGAATATCTGCTCCTGCTTTTGGGGCACATTAAGGTCTAATTAAATCTTCCATATTTCATCCTATTTGGATTAGGATTAATTCTCTTAAAACTGATTGCCAGCTGTTTTTCTGACATGCACAGAAATCCATTTACAATCAAAGTATATGTTAAAAAGTGAATAGAAATAATGTATCTTGCATTTAATTTTTGTCAGTGATCTTTATCTTCAGCTTATTTGTATATGACCTTTCATTAATGTATCTACCTTTTAGTACAGAAGCTGGGAGAAGAGAAATTTCACCATTCGAGTTAAAATTTTGTAGCTATTATTGACCTTGTAGGTCATTTAGTTTCGGTCCCTCATGTATAGATAAGGAAGTGGATAGGTCATTGTGCAAAGTCATTTTACACAGTGATAGAATAGGGACTAGAACCCATAAATCCTGAATCTCCAAGCCAATGTTGCTACTATTCCAGGTCTAATACACAATGCATGCTTTAATTAATTAATTTGATTAAGGTCCACCCATGCTGGGTTCTGCTCCTAGGAAAGCTCATTTGATTATATTAGACACTAATTCAGGTCAGTTAAAACTGTAACCTGGTAAACCAGAAGTTTAGATGGAGAACTGGCATAGATACATCCTTCCATGGAAAATACACATGCCACACAGATGCTGGACAGTCATCTTTGTTTTTGAGGACAGTCACTTCTCAATGGCAGCAATACATTCTACATTCACTTGACAAACAATTTATGTCCAAAATGTAACAAACATTGTACCTTTCCTATTGGAGTTCCTGCCCTCAGAGAGCGTTCAATCTAAGATGAAGGCAAACATGAAACAAATAACTGTGTTAAGAGTTGAATCCTGTAAGTGTACATATCTTAAAAGCATCCAGTTAAAATTTTTCCTTCTTTGTATCACAGCTTTTGTTTTTTGCAAAATTAATCTTTTAAAAATAGAACTAACAAAGGAAACTGATAAGTATCTAATGGAAGGTTGGTTATTCATAATTGCCAAGATTTTTTATTTTGGTCCACTACCAACAACTTTCTACTACCACTCTACTTTAATTAGGTGAAATTGATTTTTTTCTGGAAGAGGGAAATTAAAGTTTTAGACAAGTATATAGAAGAAAAGGGCAATAAACATTTTTATATTCTAATTAGTTTTTATTATAAAAGTACAGCATGTTTGGGTAAACATTCAAATTATACTTAAAAGTATCAAGTGCAAAGGAAACATTCATCCTATATTGAGTACATACATTTAACAGTTTTTGTTCTTTTTCTCCCAGAAATGTTATAAGCATAGAGAAGCATATATAGGTGTATTTTTTCTGCAATACATGTAAACATGCTTTTCCCCACTTATTTTAGATATATCTATATATTAGTACTTACTTGATCTATCTGATTTATTTTTCAAGTTGCAAAACTTAAGTACATATTTTTCAAACTAAAAACAGAGAAGTAACAAGTTACTACCCAATCAAAAGTAACCACTATCCTGATTTCTTTTTTAAATAAGTTACATTGCATTACAACACATAATATTTCATTTTAAAAAAACAGTTAAGCAGAAGCTGATCTTTTTTAAAAGTGACAAATATTGGGGAAGTAAAACATAGACATACAAATATTTGAAACAACATTATCAGAATAAATAATAGGATAGCTACTAACACATAATAAATAATAAAAGTTTAAGTTAATGACAACTTCTTCATCTTGGCTGACCAGTAGCTAGAATTCAAACTATTTCAATCGGTTGCCTTTGTCTTTTCATTGATAAGTGCTGATAACTTTCTCCCTAACTAACCTGAGGAAGTGGTAAAAGTCTAACTTTTCCTGTCTGAGCTCATGCCTAGTGATGTCTGTAATAATAGAGTCACCAGTACGCAACATCCTTGCATTTTAACTCAATTACTTTCTTGAAGAATTTTCCACCATTCTCTGCTCTCCACTTGGTTTCACTTCCTGCCTTTCATCAGCTGCAATCTATCAAGGCTCTATAATGTGCTTAGTGCAGGGCAGAACGAATCAAAGTGTTCTAACTCACAATTTAAGGAAGGCAGGGGGCTAGTTTTTGTTTTGAGATAAAAATCTTTTAACAAAACACAAACTCCCCAAAACTTCCTTTAAACAGAACAGCATTGTCACACGCTCACAAGCTCTTATTACTTACACAGCCAGATGACTCAAGAGTACTAACATTTCTATTCATAAGGAGTTCGCTGGCCGCAAATCGACACAGTCAAGGCCTCCCCCTTCTTCTCTCTCCCCTGGGAGACTGACGTTTGGAGGACTCCATACACCTCGTTTTATTAGGATGAAGAGGATGTGTGTTTGCTGCCTGAACTGTCTATTTTGGGATTTTGTAAAGCGACCCTCCCTCCGCCCCCGTTTCAAGGTTCGTTGATTTGGGGGGTGGTTGGGGGAAGAGGTCAGAATCCTTTTGGTCTTTAAAGTCTCGAATTTTATATATAGGTGGGAAACAGAGTAAGGGCTTCTGTTTGCTATTTACTGCAGAACTGGGTATACATACCAGCAACCAGCTACGTCTGCACTCCCATCTGTCACTCAATGTCAGGGACAGAGATGAAGGAAACGGCACCAGTCCTGCCTTCCCGGCGGTTACGGTGGAAACCGCACTTCACGCTCCTAAGAAACCGGCCCGCCTTTCTTTTGAATCTTTCACTTAGCAGCTTCCTTGGCAAAACTGAACAAAAAAGTCACCCTCAAACCTGAGTGCGTCCACGAGGCCTTTCCACTGCAGACCCGGAGGCGGTGCGGGAGCCGCCACCCTGGCTCCGGGGCGCGCTCGCTCTCTACCCGCCTTGGCGGAGGGAAAACACTCAGACAAATGGTCTGCGCTCAGCGCCTTTTCTTTCCGCGACCTCCCCACAGTCCGAAACGGGGGTCTCCAGAGGTGGCCGACTCCCACCCCAGCGGGTTCGGGTTCCTCCCGGAGCGCACGGGCGGGGCGGGCAGGGCCGGGGGAGGAGCGCGGAGGCGGCCAGGAGGGGGCGCCGGGGGTGTGTGTCTGCGTGTGTGTGTTTTGGGGGGGCGGGGGGCGATCCCGGTCGGGAGGGCAGCAGAGTACGCGGGCTCCAAACCGCGAGCCGAGGGAGCTCCGGGAGCCCGCGCCCGGGGGGCCTCCGCCGAGGGGAAGGCGGGGCGGCGGCGGCGGGAGGGGCCGCGAGGGCGGGGCGGGCGGCCGTTCCGCGCCCCATCTCTTTCTCCCGAGCGCCCGAAACTCGGGGCTGAGAACTTCTCCCGCCCGCGGCCCGCGCCCTCGGCGCCCCGCGACTCCTGCACCTTCTCCCCGGCCCGCCAGCCCTCCGCCTCCAGCCGCGCCGCCCCCCCTGCCGGCCTCTGGCCGCGCTTCTCTTCTACAAAGGAGGGAAAATGAGCCGGGCGGCGGCGGCGCGGCGCTGGGCCACCGAGGCGGCTGCGATCGCCGCCGCCCCCGGCACCACGTAGAACGCCCCCGCCCGCCCAGCCCAGGCCCAGGCCGGAGCGGAGCCTGCAGTTCGCCGCCGGAGCCCCGCGCGTCGCCTCCCGCCGGAGGAGGAGGCGGAGGCGGCGGCGGAGGAGGCGCCGCCTTCCCCGCGCAGCGCGCCCTCGCCGTTGTCTGCGCTCTGCTCTGGACCAGTTTGGGGAAGTTGACGGGGCCCTGCGTCGCCCAGATGTGCGACCTCATTGAGCCGCAGCCGGCCGAGAAGATCGGCAAGATGAAGAAGTTACGGAGAACTTTGTCGGAGAGTTTCAGCCGCATCGGTGAGTGGCGCGCTGCCCTGGGCGCCCGCTCCTCCGGCCCCGCGCTCCTGGCACTGGCGATGCCGCGGCCACCGGGGCCGGCGTGGGCTGCGCTGCGCGCAGAGGCTGGAGGAAACAGTGTCCCGAACTGGGGGTGGGCGACGTTGGAAAGGCGAGACGGACACCCCTCTCCCTCAGCATCCGGGGGTTCATGTGTGGAAGATTTTCACCCTGCAGTTTGGGCTCCCTCTCCTTACCACTAGCGCTCGGGCTTTCGCGCCTGAGGGGGAGCTACGAGGGGACGCCCCAGACCCGGTTGCGCTCGGGTCTGGGCGGTCGCCTCGGTCACTTGTTAATTTTTGCGCGCAGGCTTTGGTATTGGGTGTTTACCCATAGTTTAGCTTTGAAAATTGTTGAAACGTTGAGTTGAGCCTGGTATTGTTTAACGCATGCACCCTGAAGAGAAGTGGGACATATACCTTGGGACCTTTTGTTCAGTGCGTCGAGTCCTCGAAAACGAGATTCGAGTGTTCTGTCCTGAGGTCTCTGATCTTCCCATTGCTGCAGGGAAACGCGTGCTGCGAACTTGTCTGGTCATTTAGGAAGAAGTCCGCGAACTTTGACCCTTAGGGCTCGGGAGCTATTGTCTTTAAACCAGTCAACCGAATGACCAGCAGATAAAAAACGACCGAGAAATATTTAGGAACATTTAAGAATAAATCCATGCCACACATTGTAGCAGGGTGACAACAGTATCACGTGGGATGAGCTTGTTAGATTTCTAGGGTTGGCCAGAGAAAACCCCTTTGAACCTTTGACGGTAGCCGCCTCCTCTAACATCATAACTTTTATTTATACAGGTAACTGTTCTCAGCAAGAAAATCTTAGACACTAAAAATAACCCCTTAAGTCCTTATGAAGTCTTCTAGCCTTTGTTTCACTTGTTTTGTTTAACCTGTCATCCATATTAATGAAGGTGTCAATGGAAATTAAGCCTTAAAATAAAACTGCATGAATATTATAGTTATCCTTACATCCATTAATTAAAAAATAATTAGTGCATCATAGAATATGCAAACTTTCTTAAAACAAGAGAAGACATGGATCAATATTTAGCCTAACTTTTTTTTTAACTTAAAATTTCATGTTGGTATGCAAAATCTTTTCCAAGGTGGCTGTCAAATTATGGTGTGAAATCCATATTTAGTTTTATTTATTGCATCTGTTGGATATTTGCATTCTCACTCTTAGGAGTTAGAGATGCATATGAAGAGTCCCTATATTCAAAAGAAGTTTGTAGCCAAGAGGAGTGTATGCTAGGTGGGGAGCTTGTGTACATTATTAAGGGGAGTGTTTCAGTCAGACCCAGACCCTGGCAGAGGTGGGCTCTGGAGTCCATTAAGCCCTGTTCTAAAACACATTAACTGTGTATTTACTAATGCTAATGACTCCGTTGGAGCTCTTCCAGTTTTGTGTTAAATAATTCATTGCAATTGAGTCTCAGTAAGAAACCGAGGATGATATTATAAAAATTTCCTGTGTTTAAATAATTTCAGGGTTTTGATCGACAATCAGTAAAATTTGGATGAACTACAATGTTGGCAAGTAGGTTATTATAGTTAATTGGATTTCCTAGCTTACTGAGATTTAGTAATGTGAAACTCCTTTTGATTCCAGCTCTTGTTAAAATGTCTTCTAAGATCTAATAGATTTTACTTCCTCCCATTAGGAGACAGTACAGTGAGGTGAACTTTACTGATTAGAGAAGTAGAATTACAGCAAAATTAATCTTTACATATTTTCCTGATGTTCTAGATTTAATTTGCAAAATCAAAAAGCAGTGAAATCAGTCTAGTTATTTAAGGATTTTTAAGGTTCTGGATGCTGTTGAAATGAGGTTTTACTCTGGAGTTACTTAGTGCATAGATTAAAGGGGTGGGCTATGTGTCAGATAAACTGGGGGCTTCCCTTACTGCCACTTGGAGCTGAATGACCTTACACAGGTCTCTCAACTTCTGGTTTTCAAATTTTCAGCTTTGTTATTGGCTCTTAGTGAAATAATGTGTATGACATCCTATGTGGTATATAATAAAGACTCAGTTTTCATAATATGTTGTTATGAGTACTAGTGATTGCATCATAATGGTATCATTGCTCCAAGCAGAAAGCAAGAGAAGGGAACTAAGGGAAGTGACCACTGACTTTACAGTAAGCTGAAAGCAGGGTGGGTTTTGGATCTAAGATGACTTTTGATATGAACATACTGATTTAATTTTGGTCTTTTAGCGTAACTTAAAAGTATAGCTTGTTATATGGTGAAGCATCCAGTCAGTATGTGTTTAAGCCTTAAGAAATTAGTAACCTTTATCTATAGAAAATGAAGATACTTTTTGAAAGTATGTGATAATCCAATCAATGTTTATTAATAATGTTTCTGATTGTGTGGAAGTGACAATGCTAATGTTTCATTTATTCACACATGAACGATTATGCCAAATTTGTCACTGCACACCTGAAATACCACTGACCTGAATTATTAAAGGTTTAATAGAGCACACTGACTTTTAAGCATTAGTGCTCTAACTTACATCTACCAGGGAATGACTATAATATTTCTCTATAATATTTCTTTGGTTCTTTTGTAAGATGGGTGTAATTGAATTTCAAAGTCATGCTTTGATTTCAGTAGTATTTATGGTTTTCTACTAAATAGTGTCAATGTGGCCTGTTATTTAGGAGTTACTATAGTTATAGGAGTCTCAGGTTTTGTTTTTTTTTTTTTAAATTTGACGTGGCATAATCAAAGACAAGTGGGGACTTAACTTTCAAAAAAGTTTATATCAAAATTCATTTCCTCTTATTTTTTTATGAATGATAGCTTAGGAGAAGAAATGCTTTCTGTAATAGCTGGTATAAGATTGAGGTCAAACTGGCATTTCTTCATGTTCATTTAAATGCATTTCTTTATACTTTGTTGGATTATCTCCTAAAGAAAGGAAATTTGTACTCTGACATTTGAGATGAACTCCATGTATACCATTTCTTTAAAAGATGTGGTTTATGAGAGAATGGAATACAAGGATGGGGCTGTGGTTACTATGAATTTTTAGGTTTGTTACCTTGTGTTGTAAATGTGTAATTCTAGAATCCAATTTTTTGATAAATACATTCTGTCAGAAAAGAGAAATGTAAGGTTAAAGGTTCGCTCCCAAAATTTAACTATTGTACCACATCTTTTCTCAATGCAGGTTCAAAAGATTTTAACTTCTGTGGAATGGAATTTATATCTATGATCCTTTTAAGAAAAAGGAGTATATGGTTTTTATGTGCCAAAAGTTTAGTTTCTCAAAATGTAAGATGCTATCTTTGCTATTGAAGTAGAACTCATTCATTCAGAAATAATTATCGAGTATTACCTGTTATGTGTTAGATTTTGCTGACATGCAGAGTCTGTGACTATTGTTACCAGTCCCTGTCCTCAGGGACTTTAAAGAAGACAGATCAATGAATGGACATTGACAATATAGAGTGACAAATCAATATCATGAAGACTTGCATAATTTGCTATTGGAGAATGTAGGAGAGGTGCCACTTTAGTCTTGGTGAGATCATGGAAAGTTTTCTAGAAGAAGCAATGTCTGAGTAGAGGACCGAATCGAATATCTGATAATCTTAAGTGGTTTAATATATGCTCTTTTGATCTTTTCTTAGAATTCTGTTGAAAATACTGAGATAAACATTCATTCTTTCAAATCGAAAATAATATAAGCTCCTTTGTAAGCCCAGAAAAAAAATGTAATATGCTTGTTGTTCCACAGTATCTTTGAAGACAATTATAATTGTGGGCTTACATTTACATGAGTGATTAATGATAATTAGGGAATGTAATCATTAGTGAAATGTTGTGTGCTGTTTAGGTCAGAGTTTATTCATCAAAGGCCTGATAAATATTTGGCAGACACCTTTAATTGAGTCTTGTTACTTAACTGCTGTTCAGGACCAAGATTCAATATTAAAAGAAATTGTCAGATGTCAACCTAGCAATGAACAATTTCATTAGGTTTCAGTAAAAGGTTTCAATGGGTTATACTCCCCTGGATTTAAGAATATTGTGTAGGGAAGAGAATCTAGCTTCTTGCTGCTTAAATTGTAGAGAATATCCTGAAATTTCCTCTCTATTTCCTTCTTTTCTTCCTAGTCACAGATTTTATTCACAGGTTGGGAAGTTAGAGGGCAAGAAGGAAACAGTCAAGTCTGTGTGTTGAAGACATTTTAGTTTTCTGTTCTCTTCATCTCTCAGCATGAAGGTCTTCATTCCATGCTTGCAATTCCCTAAGGAATTACAGTTCTTATTGGATGCTTTGCTTTAGGAAAGCCATGACTAAATTTCCAGAAATTCTGTCATGGCCAAAAGAAAGAAATGTTTTTAAAGTTTGTACTGTGAATTTATAAGCTTGCTGCTGTAGCTTTCCACCTTGTGAGACAGCCACATAATGTATTTCCTATTAACCTTTGTTAAATAAGCTAGGCATGAGGCTGTACAATAATTGACTTTGTACTTGCAATTAATGAGCTAATCATTTCTATTCAAAAACGTTTTTTTTCCTAGATGGGGCAATTTTTATACATTTACATAGTTTACAAATATCTCATAAAGGAGTCATAGTCAAATATGTTAGTTAAAGGACATGCTTTGACTTAAGAGGGAATGAGGGAGCCAGTCTAGTAACACTGTTAACTGATATTTAAAGAAAATCTTTTAAGTGAGAAGTTTTGTATTGCAGTGGAAATACAGCTCTGGAGATGATCATCTAGGATCTTATCTTTCTATCAAAATAAGTCATTTTAGATTTAATATAAGTTAAGTCAGTAAGTATAAGCAATTGTTAAGGTAAGACATTGGAGACTGAGACAGGTCTATATTTTCAGTCAGAAGAAATTTTTCTTTAAAAAAGGAGGTAGAGAAATCTATGATCGATCAATTTCTTAGAGAAAAGGAGAAAGCTGAAGTATTAAGCTTTCGGGAACATACTTCCCCTAACCTACTTTCATTGTCTTTAATTTACCACAGCCATACACTTTTTGATGTTTTGTTTTACTTTATTTTTTTAAATTGGAGCCCCATTGGTTTACATTGTTGTTAGTATTTTCTAAGTGTCGGATCGCCTCCCACCTAGGTGCAGTCACCATAGTGCACTCAACACTCTAGTCTGTTGTGCTCTCTCCCCACTTTGTTCTTGTTCCTCTCCCTTCTCCCCTCCTTGATGAGGGCTCCGTTCTGTGGTCAATATTCATTCAAGTGCTAGTTTTTAAGTTTGAATTTATCCGACCCTTTGTCTGGTTTCTCTGTATTCCACATATAAGTGACACTGCTGTTATTTGCCCTTTTCCTTCTGGCTCACTTTGTTTAGCATAATCCCTTCCAGCTCCATCCATGTTGACGCAAATGGCATGACTTTATCTTTTTTATAGCTGAGTAGTATTCCATTGTGTATATATACCACATCTTCTTGACCCACTCATCCTTTTTAGGGCACTTAGGTTGTTTCTATAGTTTGGCTTTTGTAAATAGTGCTGCAGTAAACATGGGCGTGCAAGTTTCCTTTTGAATTAGTGTTTTTGTGTTCTTCAGGAAGATACCTAGGAGTGGAGTTAGAGTCATATGGCAGATCCATTTTTAGTCTTTTTTAGAAACCTCCACACTGCTTTCCATAGGGGCAGGACCAGTCTACACTCCCACCAGCAATGTAGGAAGGTTCCTTTTTCTCCACATCCTCACCAATACTTGTTTCTGGTCTTTTTGATGTGGGCCATTCTCACAGGTGTGAGGTGGTATCTCATTGTGGCTTTGATTTGTGTTTCTCTGACTTTTAAAAAAAATTTATTGTATGAACAGAGAAAATAACCTTTACAGGATTACTACACAATGCAAACTTTGTTATGATAGCTTCTGTTTAGGCACATGACTTCTCTAAGATCTTAATTGCCAAAATAATAATTTACTTTCTATTGCTTCCGTTAGAACGTAGCTTTTCGAGTAAGAGCTACTAAGTGTTTTTATTCAAATAGAACTATCCAGTATAGACCAGTGAACACCTCTGACAATTCTGTAAGTTTGAAATGTGTTTTTCTGTTAGGGTTTCAGGTAAATTAGTTGCCTTGTGCATGTGAAACATTCAAAATAAGTTGAGGATGAAAGGAACAAGATGTTTCCCATTCTCCAAGTGAAAACTGCAGTTCTAAAGCCTGTATATTTAAAACAATGTCTATGTGTTTGCTAGTTCCTCTAAAATGTTCTGAAAGTAATGTTTCCTTTGGTGATACTTGGTTAGAAAATTTATGGTGCTGAAATGGCTGAATTATGCCTCTGCAATGCTTATCTTACATGCTGGTCTTTCCTCACTGTGCTTAAACTTCTTTCAGTATGAAGATCTCATTCTGGGCACCGTGCAGAGCAGGGATCACCCTCACAATGCTTTGGCAGGTCCCTAACCATGCCTGATGATATATGCTCCCAAACCAGAAGGTTAAAGGGAAATTTCTTTAAGATTACTTTGTGACTCTCATTAAAACATTTTCCTCCTAGAGAAAAGATAAAGGAAAGATAGGCATACATCTCTTCCATCCTTGGGAGGATAGTTCCATTTACATATTTATGAAAAATGTTTCCCAAGGATGCATGCTGTGCAATTCTTTATCTCATTTGCGGTTCTTGTATTTGTGTCACAATATTGTTATTTAGGTTAGGGTACAGTTTTACTTTTAGAAATGGAAGCACCATACAGCTTTATTTTTTGTTATTTTCTTTATTTTCTGGAACTTACCTTGTCTGAGATGTTTCACAATAACTATTTCCTTTCCCTTTTTATTTTATAGCTTTGAAGAAAGATGACACCACCTTTGATGAGGTAGGTTAAATTTCATTATCTAATGTTAGACGTATTTAGTTACTGCCAGGTAAAGTTAATAGGTGTCCGTTTCACACTAAGAAACAGAAAAAAAGCCTTCAGAAAACCAAGAGGTTTTTGTTTAGTTTTATTTAGTTACATTATATTGTTTCCCAATTTTAATAATCATTCAAATGAATTTTAGGATCAGTCAGCAGAAATGTCTTTTAAACTACAAAAAAACAAGCAAAACTAGAGGTACATGCAGGCCTTTGTGTTTTGCCTTCTTTCTCCGTGGTGGTAGTGCTGGCAAAGCCCTGTATGATGTATGTGCTTAGGGCAAGTCTGGAGCTGCTGGTAAGTTGGGCACCAGGGCTCCCTTGCAGCCTCCTTTGAATCAGGGTGTGATGCCACACTGACGCCACTTATTGTCTGTTAGATTCCCAAAGGAGGAGCTGACTTTTCCCGTTCTACTTTTCCTAGTCTTTGTATATCAGATCTGTCTTTATCTACTTGCTACTCAATAGGGAAAAAAAAAAAAAAGCCCTTTCAAGTAAGGCAGAGGGGTTTATATGTAAATAATAGTATTCTGAATGTGATTTTTGAGTTATATTTTTTCCTGTTTTTTTTTGTAGTATTGGTGGGCATCAGCAGAGAAATGATGTATTTATAACTTGTTCTGTAGGATGCTGTGAAGTGTTTCATCGTCACCATAGAAAGCCACAGCGATTGCTCTGTGTTGTAAACTGGACCACGTGTGTGAACAGTGTATATGTGTATCTGCAGTGTGTTTATATGTGAGCACAGATGTATCTACACATGCTTGTTCTGCAGTCTAATGAGCGCATAAAGCATAGATTTGTTTGGTTGCACTTGTTGGATTAGTTTGAACAGTTGTAGATTCCATGAAATATGCTGCCTCTCCTTCCTCTACTGTAGGAAAGGACAATTGTGCTCTTGGAAAGTCCCCTCGGCTGTGCTGCTGGCTGTAGTACCGGGCAGCATCACTCAGGGTCAACTTGCTCCAGACTGAGATTTTTGGGGTGGGGGGGGGCTGCGTCATTTGGCTCTCACGGTCTGCTGCTTCATCTTCTGCACCTGTTCTGTTTTTCTCTGGGCCCAACTCCACAAGGCTTTGTGTCCCTCCACTCCAAAGCACTTCCTCTGCCAGCATTCCTGAGACATGCTGTAAAACTCAGTTATTCTAGACCTGAAGCAATAGAGGAATCTTTTCTCATCTGTGGTAGGCAATAATGATGTTTTCTAAACCTGTATTTCTGGAATTTCTGCAGTGTGACTAAGATGTTTGTAGGAGAGTGTTTTCTTTTTAGAAGAAATCAATGTGAGAATATTGGATACCTTTGCTCTCTTTATAAGAGCAATCTCCCCTCTAATTATGGATGTAATTTAAACTTACATTAAAAAAAGGAGGAAAAGGAGAAAAAAATTCCCAAATCCTATTATCCAACTACAACCACCATTGAATGTACTTCTTGCCTCTTTACCTGTGTTTAAAAAAAACAACCAAACTGTAACCGAACTATTATATCCTGCTATTTTCTTCTAATCTACAACATATTTTCCCATGTTTCCAAAGCATCTTGTTTATATATCATTGCTAATGACTGTATGTTATTCTGTCATGTAGGTGCAACATTAGCTTGCAAAAAAAAAAAATCTGAGGTCATGGCCTAGCTGAAATGTAAGGATTTTTATGTCAGGCTTATAACTACCTACCTGCCCTTTCTTACCACCAAACCTCTGCATTGTCAAAGATCGGAATTTTATTATTTGGGACAAAATATATCCTTTGCTTTTACAAAGCGTTTTTTCCAACTCTGTGTCATGAGATTGGTTAAATACCTCAACTCAGTAAATCAGAGAATGTTATACCTGAAAGAGACCCTGGGAATCATGGGACCCTTCATCATTTCACAGATGAAATTGAGTTCCAGAGAGGACAGATAATGTCCAGTTAATCAGGGGTGGGCCCAGGGCCAGAAGTCTGTGAGATGGTAGTAGTGGAGGCATGTAAACCTTAAGTCAGCCACCTTTTCAAGGACATTTGAATTATTCGCTCCATGCCGTTTATGAAAATAGACTTAACAATTCATGGAAGATGGAAGGATTTGCTTTGAAATTAAGAATTAGGGCTCTGAGGAGGGTTGTGTTTAGATAGTCTTATAAAATTCCATATAAAGCTTCATGTGATGATTTGCATGTTAAAAACTGTGAAAATAGTCTCTGAGACCAACCATATTTTAGATTCCTTGAGAGGACAACTGTGTTCAGCTTCATAATTCCTTAAATGTCTTGCGCGTGGTTAATATCCAATAAATATCTTTTTTTCTTGTAATTTTTTTTTTTTTGAGGTAATATCAGTTTACAACACCGTATGTGATTTGGGAGAAAATGTCCACACCTCTTCAGGTGTTACCACACCACCCCCACCTCCAAAGCACCCATAATCCTCCACCATAGTCCATTGGGCCCTTTCCTCCCTTACCCCCCGTTAGCCTTAATTCTAGGGTTGGTTTTTGTTGAGTTTTGTATGTTCCTTTGTCTTTGTCCTGACATTTCATTTAGCACAATCCCCTCCAGTTCTGTCTCTGTTGTCACAAATGGCAAGATTTCATATCTTTTTATGAGTGAGTAGCATTCCATCCAGTAACTATCTTGTGAGTAACTATCTGGCAGATGAGGAAAAAGGGACAGACAATGTGGGTTCTCATTTTCGATTTCCTAGCAGTTTGGTTAGGTCATTTAATTTACCCAGGGTCCAGTTTTCTTATTTGTAAAAGCAATCAGTTGGACTATGATCCATCCAGTTGCTTTCATCTCTTAATATAAGATAGACTACTACATAAAAATCAGCACTGCATTGCAGTTTTACCGTCGTCAGAAAAAAGTATCAGAACTGTGATGATATAAACAGTTGCTGAGTTCTGATTATCTTCAGGTTAAGTGGTAGAAGTTTTCTTGAACTTCTGGTTTTCCATTTCTCCTCTCAGGGAGTTGGGGGCGCCTAGGTTCTTTGGAATTCATCTGAGTCTTGAAACCCGGGGGGCGGGCCAACTTCTTAGATAAACTTAGAGGTGAGGTGTGGCAACTCTCTCCTTACTCAGTATTTTTGAGCTGGAGGGCTCCTTATCTCAAGGAGTGGCTCCTCCAGAGCCCCTGGAGCTGGAGTGTAGTTGCTACTTCCTGATTCCTGTGGAAAATTCCCTACAGTGTATGTAAGTGTTTGACCTGGGATGAAGGAGAAAAAGACTATGTATCTATTTGCAGGGCTTCTTTATTTATTCCTAAAGCTGAAGTACCATGACTGCTAATTTTGAAAAACAGTCTGGAATTATTTTCAGGAACTCTGTACTAATGCTTGTTATAGAGGGAGAACTTGGGGATTAGCTATTGAATATTTCAAGTATTTACAGTGATAGGCAATTTAGTTGGAATGGGGAATTTCATTGAAGCCTTTCACATTTGGAGAGAGGATGTTCTAAGGATGATCCTTTTGCTTGTCATTGTGTTTGGGTCCTGATTGAAATGTGAAGTATTGTAAGTTCAGTGAATTTAATCTACATATTTCATGTGAATGAACTAGTGATTTATAAGGATATCCCAAATAAAATTTTAATGTTTTTAGTTTGTTGTTGTTTTTCTTCTTTGGGGCCCTAGGGCTCGACACATTAAATAGTCAAAATGAAGGGGCTAAATAATAAATAATTGTTGGAGACAAAACATGGGATAAACCAGACTGCAGTACAAAAGGAGGTTGCTATTTTGTGTTACAGTTTTAAGTGTACACAGTGTTTTTGGTGATATTGTGATGGTGTTACAGAACAACCCCAAAACGAAATGGGTTGCCTGACTGTGGGTCCTCACCCCTGTGCTTAAAAGGGAATTATAATAAGTCTCAACTGCAGGTACACACAAAAAGATTAATAAAGGGTTTATTTACAGAAGAAGGGGAAATGAAGAAATGAATAACTCAGGGTGAAAGAGAGGGAGATAAATTGGTGGATGGCTCCTACCTATTCCACTGAGCTGGATTCCCAATAGCACACTGCAAGCCAGTGAAAAGCCACGAGGGGAGCACCCCAGAACCCCCAAGCCTGCCCTCTCTAAATAGGTTCTGCCATCCGCTGCATAAAGACAAAACATATAAGACCTTTAGTGGAAAGAAACTTTAATACAATTAAAGTGTGCAATACAGAAAAGACAAAGAATATAGTTTCCAAATCAGGTACCCAAAGTTACCCATCCCCTCGTGGGTAAAAGTCCACCCAGATGGGATTGGCCCAAAGCAAGGCCGAAAGCCTGCCATAAGTCTAAAACACCTTTCCGTGGGGACCCATAGAAAAGGGTCAGAAACAGTCAGATAAATCTGTGAGGAAAATGGCAAAATCAAAACCAAGGTCAACGTTGCCATCGTCAACCTCCCCACGGGTCTCTCACCCACATCTGTTTTAATCGGTCCAGACCCAGTGCAGCTTCTTTGCATGTCTCTGCGCCTTGTGCCTCTTCTGACTCCATCCTGCTTCCTTCCTTCTCCAGTCTCCTCTCTTCTCTCTTCTCCAGCTTCTTATCTCTCCTGCTCAGCTCTACCCTCCCTTGGGTGGGGCAGGGAACTTAGAACCTCCCCTTTTCCTGGGGACCACCCTGGTACAAGACCCCGAAGGCCCACATGTCTGGTTATATACCAAACCTGGCTGCTTAACTCCACCCTCAGTTCCCAGCAGTCCTCCCTTTGGTGAGATGACATTGGGATTTGTAGTCCTTGGTGTCTTGGATCTCTTGGTCTGGGGTGGGGGCGGGGTCCATAAAACTTGTGTTTGTGAAGTTCATTCAGGGCATCCTTTCCCCCAACACTGAGAGCCTTCAGAAAGTGTCAACTTCATATCTGTGATACTATTGTAGAATTTTTCAATCTTTTTTTCTTTTTGTCCCTCATAGATGCCCAGATCATGTCCCCCAATTCTTCCTGGGGCAGTGATCAGTAACTTCATTGTGACTTAAGTTCAATTTTTGATGTAATGATTTATTGTAAAATAATAATTGTACCTATATTATGAAAGAAAAATGCTGTTAATTTCCCCCAGTGTAAACTTATGATGTAAAATTATCATGCATAAGCCCTTTTGAACGTCAAAAATAACTATAAATTAAGTATAAATAAGTGTATAGAAAGAGTTCGAAAGATCTAAAGCTCAAGCAAGTCATGATTTTTTCATGCATACAGTAAGTTGAATTGTGCAGTTTTAGTTCTTTTTGCCCCTGTTATTTTAACTCAGATGAGTTGCCAGAGCAAAATTTTGACTATGCTTGACTCTTTGGTGAGACATGTAATATTTTATCAATTGCTTTGAGTTACAAAAAGTTTCATTTACTGATGGTATATAATTGAGATCTTTACTCATTTATTTGTTTGAAATGACATGGTTGATGGTTGAAGAATTTTCTAGTTATTCTCTGCTTTGGTCAGTTGGTTCGTGTTTGTGGAGTGAAAGGGAGTCCCAACACTTCCTTTAGCATCTTCTAACTATAGCTTGGAAAATATGTGCAAAATATATATCTTAATTTTTTTTACATTTGATATGTAACTACTTCAATTACCTTCTTTAGAGGTTAACGTGCCTCCTGTCTGCTTAATAGAATAAGCAGAGGTGTGAGATAGAGGGAGGTGGTATACATTGATCTCAGCTTCTAGTCCACATTTATATTTATTTTGAATAAAGATATAGCTGTAATACCTGAGAGGACAGATGCAATGAGAACCAGAACTTAACAGTTAGGTACATCTATGGTTTGGGGATATTTCTGGCTGTTCTTTTTCATGAATTAAGTGTGGTGAAAACTCTTGCGTTGTTTTCTCACCCTAACTATCTCATTCTCCTCCTCCTCCTCCTCCTCATCATCATCAGGTGCCTCAGGGTCTCTGTGAATTATGTTATGTTGTATCCAATAGTCCATTTTCAGACTTTCTTGACCGCCTCATCTCATACCTGCTTCACCAATACTAGATTTCTGTAGGAACTAGATTGTGTTATGGGGACTGTCACAAATCTGAAATATTAAAACTCAGTTCCAGTCTTTCCTTCTTAGCTGTGTCCCTCCTGCTATACTCTCCTTTTCTTTTCTGGCCTTCAGCTTCTTGATGGCCTTTCCTCCACCTGCTGGATCTAATTCTTCCAGCCTGTGACCCACTCCCTCTCCTTTGTTTCCTTCTCTGCTCACTCCTGGTATATCACTCCCTTGCCAATATCCTCAGTGGCCTTACCCCTTTGTATTTGGTTTGTAATCTGCTCTGCCAGCCCTTGATTTTGACCTGGCATCTTTTCCTTTCTTAGCCAGAGGCTGCCAAGAACTGCTTGAGGAAATCACTCAATAAATAAATTTATCGTCGTTAGCCTTTGCTGGAACCTCAGGCAACTGTGTACAGTGTAATCCTGTGTGGCTGACCTGTTTCCTGCTGAAACCTGTCCACTCCCTTCAAACTTTCTCACCACCCTTCTCCACCCTCTTGCCTTTAGTAGATGACTTTCCTTCTGTATTAGTTTGCTAGAGTTGCCATAGCAAATACCATCAACTGGTTGACTTAAACAAGAGAATGTGCTGCCTCACAGTTCTGGGACTAGAAGTCCGAAACCAAAGTATTGGCCTAGCTGGCTCCTTCTGAGGGCTGTGAGAGAAGAGTCTGTTCCAGACCTCTCTTCTTAGAGTGTGAATGGCCATCTTCTCCCTGTGTGTCTTCACATCATCATACCTTAATGAATGATTTATCTATCCAGATTTCTCCCTTTTAATAAAGAGATCAATCATACTGCATTAGGGACTTACCCTACTCGAGTATGACCTCATTTTAATTTAATTATATCTGTAATGACTGCTGCCAAATTAGATCACATTTGGAGGTATTGGTGATTAAGTCTTCAACAAAGGAATTTTTGATGGACACAATTCAACACTTAATACTGTCCGACTTCTGGAACATTTACTATGAGATGTCAGCACCTTGTCTGCACATGTACCTTCATTTGCTCCAATCTCATTTCCTTTTTACTTTTGACCTTAGAGGCTGAAGTTCTGTTCTCCTGTCCTAGGCTAGTCCCTTCTATCTCTTGGTTCCTTTTACTCCTATTCTGTAAGTTTGCATAATTGATTCTTTTATTTCTTTTCTTTGTTTTTTGCTGTTCCTTTTCATAGCGGTTGCCATAGGCTCTGAACATGGTTAAGCTTCCCTCATCTCTTGCTTCGTAACAGAAACCCTCCATCCTTTATAATCTTTTTTCATGCTTTCCTTAAGTGGTTTGTCTCTCGCCTTGGGCTGCTTCCTTATACTCATACCAGTGTGGCTGACTCAGCTCTCTGTACTGAACTCCACATCCAGATATCCAGCTGCTCTTTAAATGTTTCTGCCTTCATATCTCACAGTCACCTCGATGTCGGCACATACAGTATGTTAATTTCTGTATTCCCTAAACCTGAACTTTTTCTTGTTCCTGTCTCAGAGATTGACTTCATCAGCCATGTGATTTTTCAAGGGAAGAGCCTGATACCGTACTAAACTTCCCTCCAAGACCCACACTTGTAGGAACTCTTAAGCATTCGCCAGATATTGGCTGGGTTCTTGTTCTCTCGGTGATCTCTGTTCCTACTGCTGAAGTGCCCACTGAGCCTCATTATCTCTTACTTGGACTTGCAGGTTTTCTTACCTGTAGTTTGCCTCTTATTTCAACAAAATCATTCATATGAATTACTAGTCACTCTTCTCCTGCTTCTCTGTCACCTGTAAGTTCAAGTCCAGTCTCCTAGCTTGACTTTCAGCGGCCTTTCATGACCTTGCCTATTTTTTACCCTTTTCTAGTGTCATCTCTTACTTAATGCCTTCATTCTCATTCCAGTTGCCACCTCTTCACTTAGGAATTTACTACTTTTACCTGCTTTATTCCAGTAACCTCTTAATTGATCTCACTGTTCCTTCTCTCCTGCATTCCAGCCTCCCTTAAACATCTTCCTTGTTATGATACTCCCCAGGTCAGGCGAATTCAGAGATTTGTGCCTCAGGTGTTTATTGATGTCTGTTTTATAGCAGTCTCTACATATGCTTTGAACCTGATTTAATCTAGTCAGTCTTACAGAATTCAGTCCCTCTGGCATTTATAGGCTGACCAGTTCTTGTCAACATGTGGTGTTGGATTTGGATACAGATTCAATTTCATATTCTCTTATAGTAAGATTTTATTTTCACCAGTCCTGTCTGCAGTGTGACAGCTGGTTCATGGATGCAGTGAACCTCTGTCTCCTGCAAGAGGTTTAGAAATTTACAAACTATTCTCTGATTATACTGGTAATCCGTCAAGTCATTATATTTCAAAATCAACATTTTGGATGGCTGAAAAAGCACCTCACTTCCTCTTTAATTCTTTCATTGGAAATTTAGTTGACATTTTCAGATGCTTAAAACTTTCGCTGCTTCACGTTTTCCTTTCTTTAAACGTTTGATCACATTTACCATCTCCCTAATTATGGTAAATGTAATTACCATAATTATGCCTAGTCCCAGACACTGGCTAGAATGTCTGGGTAGTGCTGTAAAGATTCAGAGAGGAAGTACATGTCATTGAATACAAAATGTATGACATTTGGGAGAATTAGTCACTTTCATATTCTTAATTCCCAAAAGACAGAGTGTCACAGAAATTGAAAGCATCAGTAGTGTTCCTGTGCTCTTTGGGAGCACTGCATCCTGATGGCAGCCCTTCAGCCTGCGAAGGTGGTTGGGGCACCCTTCAGGGTAATGCTTTCATTTGTCTTTGCCTTTATTTGCAGAAAGCTGGCCTTTGGCATGGGAAGTCTCTCTGTACAACCTAAGTATTTATAATTTTCTTTAGTAGGTACAAAATGGGCCCAGCTATAGGGAAAACCATTATGCCCATTTTCCTTCTGACTGAAATTTGAGTCACTGATTTATAATCTACAGATTCTTAAATTGCTCCCTTGCAGTTCAGATGGCCTCTTATTCTGAGAGCCATAGTGATAATTGAAATCAGCTGAGCCAGGAGTTAGTGTTCTCTTGAGGACAGGCATCAAGGTCCACATTTGATCTAGACTCTGCTGAAACTTTCAGGTCTATGTGACACACCTACCTTTCTAAATGGTTCTTCTCTGAGGGATGTTGTAGAGGCAGGAAGATACCCAGAAGCACAGGTTCTCCATGGAGCTGCACAGATGGGTATAAGGAAAGGAGTTCTGGAGCCCTCGGTGGCTTTTTAGAATTTTAATGGTTTCAAGGTATGTAGTGGGGGAGCTGGGAGGCAGGCAGACATTATGTTCCTTGCTGCAAGGCTGGACTATAACTTATAGAACATTGTTTATTCTATGCTGAAGGATTTTCAAAAAGGTTGCACCAGCTCTATAAAATAGCAGTGGTTGTGGAGGGTGGGAGTTTTCTAGCTGCTTCCTGAAGATTTTGGTGCAGGCCTCCTCACTTCTCCCACCAAAAATCACAGAGGATATCACTGCTGCAGTTAGTCAGGGGTTGATTTTTGAGAGTATATGTTTTATCCTGTAAGTGTTTCAGATGATTGGGGGCTACTCTTTTAAAGCATCTATTACTGTACTTTTAGAAGGTGGTTAAAAGGTAGATAATTGTTGCAGTCACATATGGTTTGAATTTTTTTGAACAGCTCATGATTTCAGATCTTGTATCCTGATATTTGGTTCAGTTAAAAATATAAAAATATATTCCCAGTTCTTTAATTGTGTATTTTTTAATACCACTTTAATTTTCCAAATGTTTTAAACAAAAGAAAGTGATAAATATTTAGCAAAGAGGCCAAGTAGACCTTTTTTTATAACAGAAAAAGTCAAATAATAAAAACATGATTAAGAATAGCTTGTAATTTTTTCAATTTTAATGAAGTTTTCATTAATAAAAAAGTAAAGAGATAAAATGAGTGAGATAAAACTGTCTTAGAGCATTGTTTATTCTATTCTGGTGTCATTACTGACAACTTTTTTTTTGTATTATAGATGCTAATTATTTTGAATTTTCTTCAGTTTTGTAACTGTTTTCTCTTCAAGTGAATATGATGGAGAATGTTCTTCAGTACTTGATTTCTTTTAAAAGGCAGACTCATTTTATAAATGAGCACCCCTGGATCATTAGATATTGGGGTTCAGGTGTGCAAAGTCTTGGTAACATATGGCCTGTTCTCAGATGCCTTGATTGAGCTCATAACTTCCCCCAAGAGGTGTGCATTACTTTATCTAAATGCTGTGTTACATGTACAACAAAAAGTTGCTTTAATCATAAAAGGAAAGAATAAATATGTGCTTTGCAATATGAATTAGTATGCTTTCACATTCTCTGTAGCTATTTAAAATAAAAAAAAATCTTAGGACCTCTGAGAATGATATTGATTGTATGATCTCAGTTTCATGTGATTTGATTTTATTATCTATAGCTCTCCCTTTATTTCTTTTATGTTTCTTTATCTATATATTGCCCTCCATTTGAATATTTTTTTTCTGGCAACATATATATTGAAGTCACTTTCTTATGATTATAATGACGTGTTTGTTACTGAATCATTTTTATATTTGCTAATAAGGAAAGTAATTATGCTTATTGCCAAAGATGTATAAAATACTAAAAAAAAAATTATAACGTTAAGTGAAAACAACCATTGCATATAAAACATGTTTTCAGCTTTGTAAATATATATGTCCTTTGCATGGGGGAAGCATCAGAAAAAAGGAAATATTACAAAAGGATAATAGGGAAATTGAGACTTATTGAAGTTGTGACTTGCTCAAAGCCCCTCAGCTAGAAAACTATTTAATCTGTTTTCAACCGAGTCTCTCTGTCAGTGGTGGGTGCTAACATTTTACCAGGCTGTTTCCCAGAAGAAGGAAGAAACAACACAGAGACACAGTGCTATGGGATAAGGCAAACACAAGGGGAAAGGACCAAAGTTCTTACAAAGATGCAACTGATGTTTGGTAGTAATTAAATTTTGCTGGTAAGGCATAGCGGTAAGTGAACTTAAAAAGTTCCTGCAGTAGATCTCTGTCATCTTTCAGCCAAGTTACCACTCATTTCACAGATAGGAAACTGAGGCCTACAGAGATAAAATAAGTTGTCGAAGAAATGATAGTGTGAGCACAAGGAGGTCTCTTTTTCTCAATTTCTCTTTACACTTTGGATTTCAATTTCAAGGTTATGTTAAAACTGCTTGTATTGCCATTTTTATCTGGATTTGGATGAGGGTTGGGTAGAATTGTTTAGTGGCACATAAGCTTGATTTTTTCTGTAGCAGTAGTTTAATAATAATATAAAAGTCTGGACAATAGAGCTCTGCAGACAGCGAAGCTTATGGAAGGTTAACTGTTGGGTGAGCGACAGGCGGGGTCCAACTGGGTGGCATTAGGGGTGATGATGGTATGTGTTTTAACTGACATGTTCAGAAAACAGTGTCAGAACATTGTACAGTGGGTGTAAATTGCCTTCCTTGAACAGGCAAATAGTTAATATGGAACAGGAAATGTCAGATAATAAATTCATTCTTTTTCTTCAAATGCTGACTCTCTTATATACACTTGGATTATTAGCTTGTGCCTGGAAGTGACTCAAGCTTCATTTTCATTTCATATTGTGACAACTGAAATCTTTGTGAAGTTAAAAATGTAGAGGAAACAGGCAAATCTTTTTAAAATTTACATCTTAGTAAGAGAAAAGAAAGATTTTGGGTGGGCCTGGAGAGAGACATTCAGTCTTCCATATTCCTTTTTATTGGTAGAATGGGTACTGAGAAAAGAAACAGATCAATTTTTTTTTGATCTGTCCTTTGCTTCTAATATCCTTGGGCCACCTCCCTTCTTCTCCCCTCCCCTCCCCTCTTCCCTTTTCCTCCCTCCCTCCCTCCCTCCCTTTCCCTCTCCTCCTCTTACTTTTGGTGAAAATGCTTGCTCTTAGTGAGGGCTACGAGCTGAGCCGTTCTTGTCTGAAGCAGCTAGTTCAGCTGCTACAATTGGGCTTCCTTCACCCAGAGCCCAGGCGCTGCTCCAGTCATTTTAGTGACTTGTGGGATGCTAATACCATCCTTCTACTGTGACAGACACACTTCTTGTGCATGACTGGTGTGAGAGGGGAAGAAAGGCAAAATAGCAGGCAGGAGATACTGATTGTTTTATAATGACTGGCCTCTGCTGTGCAATTAGCAGATTTATGACCCCTAAAAAATAAGAGGACTTGAACTTTCTTGTGTTTTCTGCCGTATTTCATGGCTTTGTTCTGGCATAGATATTGTTTGATTTACTTTGTATTCTCACTGGATAAGCTGGGAAGATCTGAGGACACACACATAGGAGTGATTTTATATTCTTCTATGGTACCAGCTGGGCTCAGAAAAGTAGAATTTGTGCCATCTTGTAGTTTTCCCCTTTTTCTTTTTGATGAGAAGGAGCAAGGAAGTGAAAATCTCAAGAGAGCAGAATCAGTTTTCTGGCCACAGAGCTCATTAAGTTAATATTTACCTTTAAAATGAATGTATTTGCTATTTCTTCCTGCTGTTTGTTTGGGGAGCATTTAACTTTCATTTGAGAACCTCTAACTAGTTTCCACTTCCATTTGGGCATTTTGCCTGAGGCCAGTGGCCAGTATGATGTGCTCATCCTGGCTTAACACCTCTATATTTTAACTTCAAATTACATTTATCTTGAGTAAAGGAAGGGAAAACTGAGCAATTCTTTCCCTGTTTCTCTGTGTCTGCTGCTCAGTCTTGTTAAATCCATTTTTGACAATGACGCATATTTAGGGGTTTAAGAAAAATGGGAATTTGATTAAAATATAGCTTCAAAACTCAAAAATTACATTACAAAACTTGATTTTTTTATTAATTCTAATCATACTTTAGTATTTATAAATAACATTGATTATAATTATAAAGTATATAACTTTATAAATTATATAATTATATAAGCTATATATAATTATAACATTTATAAATAACATTAATAAATAAATATTTATAAATAACATTAAGGAAAAGATAAAAAAATACAGATGATATAGAAAAATTAAAAGTTAATTTTTTTGTTTGGTAAAAACAGCTTATTACTTTTGAAAGAATATCCTTTTCAGAAAGTTTGAAGTTTATCATGTAGGAACACACTTATTCAAGTCTTTATTTTTCTTTAAATGATCATCTCTTCGTAAAGTATTGTTTTTTTTTTAATCTTTGTGAGTTAGCTTTTCTCATTTGTTATTAATGTTATTTTGAGACATCTTTTAAGGGTAATCGCTAAGAATGAGAATAATTTTTATCATATTTTTTCTCATGATGCTTCTAATTTTCTAAATGAAAGTGGTTATTTCCCTTCTTTTTTTTTTTTTAAAAAGATTTATTTATTTATTTATTTACGCATACAAGAACTGGGGTGTAGGCCAAAGGTGCAGGGAGTGAGAGGATTCATTCACCAGAGACAGAGTGGGGAGCAGAATAGGCAGATTGTCTGAAATATACTGCTGAAGGGAGCCATGGGTGAGACAGGAGAGGTCTGCTGTACCATGTGGGTTAACTTCCAGGATGAGGATCAAACTCAGGCCACCGTGGCTGGTGAAAGCTTGATAATGCTGTGACTTACCCCTCTGCCACCAGGGAGGCTTCTGAAAGTGGTTATTTTCTTTAGGTCTCAAGTGCTTATTTTTTGCAATATAAAAAAATGTAGTGACCATGAAATATTGATTATTTCAACTTACCTATATATTTAATAACCAAAGGTCCCTCAAATACATACTATAGTAAGTTTGGTTAATAAGTTCTTTTAAACCTTCTGTGTCCAAGAACTACCTATTGTGTTCAATTATTTGAAGTCTGATTTTGAGGTGTTTTAAAATTTATTAACAAAGAGATATATGCCTCTTTATTCATTATATTCTTGTACTTAAAAGTCTGTGAGAAAGCCACAAACATGTATGCAAAATGTTGCAGTTAGCAAGCAGCGTTTTGATTAGTCAGCTATCTGAGCACGTCTGGTGAGGATTAGTGGTACATCTGCTGCTATTTTGAGGATCAGTGAGTATCACCAATTTGGAGGTAAGGCACAAGAATTATTGACTCAACAGATGACAGGCTGGATATTTTTCTTTCAGCTTTCTTTTATCTGTGAGTGACAAATCATTGGTGCTGGTTGTCTTTGGTTGTGACTGTGCATTCCAGCGCCACGAAGCCTCTCCATCCTTAGCACAGATGCAGGGTGGTGAGCAGAAAGCCCAGGAACAGGAACTTTGTTATCTCTGTCCTCTTGTCTTCCAGCTATGCACTCTGTACTATCCCCCCGCCCCTCTAGTCTGTGTGTGCCTCCTTTTCTTTATCTGTACTACAATTATCATAATCTCTGCCTGGCAAAAGTTATTGTGATGGTGAATCAGATAATGGGTGTAAATCCTTTAATAGTCTTGGCACATGGCAGGCACCCCACTTCATAGGACTTGGTTATGTCACAAGTGTCATGTTCAGTGTGGTGCTGCATGTGGCATATTTGTCTCCTCAACATGTGGGCTCTCAGCTCTGTGGAGCACAGGCTGAGGGTCTCATGACACCTGGCCAGCTTTACTGTGGAACACCAGAGATTTAGTTTTAGGAATGTCCTCATTTTAAAGTTGGGGAAACTGAGGCGGTGAAATCCAAACTTAGGCTTCCTCTTGCCACTGTTCTGCTTGTCCCTCATCACAGTGCCCTCGCCTTAGCCGTATGCTAACTGGACCTGGCACATTTGTCTGCTAGGTAGGTTTTGGTGGACAGGATTTTACATCCTAGAAGTCAGTCAGGAACTCTGCACTTGTGAGCTGTTCTTAACAGTATTTTAATAGGAAGCAATACTTACATGCCTCACATCTACAGTGTCTGTCTGGTGACAGGAAATTCCTGAAAGATATGAAACACCCAAATAAAGAGGGAGGAAAATCTCCCATGCTTTCCCACTTTTGTGCCTTCTGAATAGGCTCTCCAGATGACTTTAGTGTGAATCCCTTTCTGGTTGTGACTTTTTTTTAAAAAAAATTTATTAATTGGGTAGAGAAGACCCTATGCTGTGTGTCCTGTTCAGGAATTGAGGGATTTTCTTCATCAGGACATACCCATATATAGGCACCTTATCAAGATCTTGGGACCATGGGTAAAGTCACTGCATATTTTCTTTGCTGCAGTGTAGGGATGGGGGATGAGGGAGGGACAGGCAGCGGTGCATTTCTTCCTGTCTCTTTGTTACATTTGTTCAGCATAGTCCTTGTACCAAGGTGCCCAGCAAGTATTGCTTGAAAGAATATGTAGACAGGGCCTCTCTGGTGGCACAATGGGTTAAGTGCTGCATTGTGGAGCTGTTGGGGGCTTTGGCTCAAGTTCGAGGCCCAGCAGGGGAGATTCCCACATGGTATGGCAGACCTCTCCTGCCTTGCCCTCTGCTCCCCTCAGCAGTGTATTTCCATCGATCTGCCTGTTCTGCTCCCCACTCTGACTTGGGTGAACCTTCTCACCGTCCCCACGCCTCTGGCCTGCACCCCAGCTTGTATGCAAAAAGAAAAAAAAATAAATCTTAAAAAAAAATATGTAGACAGTATTTTTGGGATCTTCTTGGTGAGTTTCTCTCTATAATGCAGAATTAAGACTTCTCTTTTCCTTATTTTCCAGAATGCCATTAAGTAAGGGTCTTGAGAGACTCATCTTAAATGCTTTATCTTTATGTACACGATTTAATTTTTCCAGTAATGTTGGCACTGTTTTTCTGTTTTTGCAGATGGGGAAACTGAGGTTTAGAGAAGTTAAGCTACCAGCACAGGGTCACAGAGGAGGCAGAACTGGGGGTGACCTAGACAGCTCCCTAGCCAACAGTTGATGTAGCAGCTGGGAGGGCTTGCTGGATTGTTGGCCCTTGAAAAGGAACGTTAAAATTTCTGTGCATTTAAATGAGGATTGAGTTACATTTACTGCTGAATTGTGTGACTTTTAAGTTGTAAATTAATGCTAGGAGTGTAGCAGGGTAGCTCTGGGCTGTGGGACTAATTGAGAAACAAAATGAAAGTGCTGCAAACAAATTGATTTTCCTACTTAGAGTAGGTGCTTACTCTAGTTCCATCAATCCCATGGCATTTGCCTTTAGGATTCTTTCTTAACTAATTAAAAAGTACAGGCCAGATGTTGTCCATTGTCAATAATTTAGTACCCCAAGTCTTTTTGCCCCTGTTGCTAGTTTGGCAACAATAATTTAGAATAATCTGTGCACATTCTGTAAAAACAAACCATCTGTTTGTGTGGTAGTGGTTTCGCCTGTCCAGAGCTTACTGGTTTTCTGTATTTACCTTGAGAACTGTTTTCTGGAAAAACTGTCTGTTCAGTGTGGTGACCTTTCTCAGTGATTGGAAAGAAATACATGTTTTGGGGTTAATTCTCTTTGTATCTTTTGTTTTCCCTCATTCACAAGAACGTGAAAATTAAACATTTGAGACTGCATGTTAGTGGGTTGGATTTTTGTCTGCAAATGCCCCTTCCTGGCATGGGGTGAGGTGGTGTGAGAGGGCAGGGAATACCTATGAACCTTATCAGTGATTTGAGAGATGTATTGTTGTTATCTCAAACATCCTAAGCAAAGATTTTTTACTGAAAGCTCTTCCTGTCGTTCTGGGTAGTTTATACTGTTTATTTATTTACCTTTGTGTAAGGAAATTCCTTCTTTACTGTCCTGTCTTATCTTAGATCAAAGTTTCCACACAGGGACCCTTACTTCAATAGTATTGTCTAAGGCTGTGTTTTCTTTCTGTCTTTCTTTTAAAAGGGGTCTGAGTTTTTGCCCCATCTGCACTTTCTGCTTTTCCTCCATTCTACTTATGACTATTGTGTAATGAATATTCATAGTTTCCATTATTAATGTAGCAGCATACCATTTGTCAGCTCCCTGGCTTCCTTGTTGTATAATTTTTAAAATTGTTTCTCTTATTTATTTGAAAAATTTTGTCTTCTTTGTCTTTTTAAATTTTTTCCTTTCTAGAGTTTGTAATGATCTGTTTATTGTTTTTTAAAAATATGTGTAGGTCTAAAACTGCATGGTGCAGTATGTCTAATGGTTTAAAGGGATTTCTACCAAGGACTGAAAGAGTGGATCTGTGCCTTCTGAGGGTGTAGTCTGATCGCATGAATACCAATAATTAGACATCTTTTATTTTTTAAGACTGGGGCAGCTGTTACTATAGTTGAATTAGAAGATCTTTGGTTATTTCACTCTTTTCTTTAAGAACTATTCTTCATATTGCATCACTGTGCCAGGGTTGATGATGGATTGGGATACAAGCATGTTGATAGTGTTTAACAAGGAGACAGATACCTGGAATGGAAAATGTGAAGTGTTATGAATTCTAGATTTTAGGGTGTTGGGTTTATTAAGTTTTTTTTCCCCTCCCAATTTATTAAAAAAGTAAAATTCCTAAGCATTGCTCATGTCTTTTTATTTTAAAGTGATTTTATGGTAAAATTTCCAGCATTTCACATTGATTACAGGGTATAGCAACTAAAGCTTCGCTAGAGCACCCTCAGACATCCTTTGGGGACCTGATTAGGATGGCATTTGCAGTGGTCATAGTGCCTGCCTGGAGTTTTTGAACCTTTCATTTCAATCAGTGCTTATTATTTCTCACTGTTGTTTGAGACCACAGCTTCTGAACTTAAAATCCAGTCATGATTTTTGTTAGCATATGACTGAGGGGCACCCAGAGATCCCAAAGTATTAAGGGATGCATGCTTTTAAGGGGTCCATCTATCCACTGCACAAAGACAACAGAAGCAGACTTTTAGTGGAAAAAAATTTTAATAGAATTAGTATGCATAGGAGAGAAAGAAGAAAGGATATTTCTTTTTTTTTTTTTAAGATTTATTTTTTTATTTATACATACAAGCTGGGGCACAGGCCAGAGGCGTGGGGTGGCGAGAGGGTTCACCAGAGACAGAGTGGGGAGCAGAACAGGCAGATCAGAAATACACTGCTGAGGGGAGCAGTGGGCGAGGCAGGAGAGGTCTGCCGCACCATGTGGGATTCTCCCCAGCTGGGCGTCGAACTCACATCGCCCGCTGCCAACAGCTCCACAGCGCAGCGCTTAACCGCTGCGCCACCAGGGAGGCCCGAAGAAAGGATATTTCTAATGAAACTCTGAAGATTGCCTATCCCCTGTGGACAAATGTCCAACCAAACAGACTTGGTCTAAAGCTGAGCCACTGAGGCCTGTAAGCTTACCACAAATCCAAAGAACCTTCTGGCGGGGACCCGCAAGGAAAGGGGTTAGACATGTCCCTAACAGCTGAGATAGAAAGAGAGACTCAACTCAAATTGTGCCATATTCAATGTGAAGTCACGGTAATGGCTGCCATCGTCTCTGCCAACGACTAGCCTTCCCACGTGTTCTTCACCTATGTGTCTTTTCCAAGTATCCCTTCCAGGTGTCTACATGTCTCTCCTCCACATGTGTCCTTCAAGTTCTGGGGTGCAAGACAAAACTGGAAAAGTGGGAGAGATGCTCCCTCCTGACTTCCTTGTTATATAGGTCCACCTGGCCACTAAGTTCCGCCCCTGGTTCCTAGTAGCTCCCCCACTCTGGAAGTCCCGTTTATAGCATATTGAGGCTAGTAATCCAAGGTGGTGTGGGCGTGGGCAAAATGGCACTTCCTCCCTTTCACAGAGGATTATCTGTACAATTTCATCTGGAGTGCTGAGTTTTTGGGTATGTGGGATTAGGTGGACAGACTGCTGTCTTCCCCTTTGTTATCATCAAGGGTCCTGAATGATGCTGGCAAGAGGATCATCAGATTTTAGGGCTGCAGAGTTTATATAACTCTGTAAACTCGTGAAACAACCCTGTAAAATGGTAGATAAATATTTTTATTTTTGTACAGGAGAAAGTTTTCATTTCTATTTTGTAGAGAAAGTGAGTGCTGCACACTTCAAGCCACAATTTTCGGTTTTCACATTGGAGCTGGGTCTGGAACCCAGATTGATTGCTTTCCTAACTTTACCCCATTATTCTTCAACTGAGAAAGTCAGCATTTAAGGACATTGCATTCAGAATCAGTTCAGGGGGGTGTGTGACCTAAAAGTGCTAGTAATGTGGATTTCAAAATAATAGTTATTTCCTCACTATTATAACATTTATGACAAATAATATGCGTCACCCCCTAATTTGTCCATTCAAGCAGAGTCAGTGACAGATTTATGGACCTAACTACAAAATTTTGCATAGCTGTGATGAGCAGAACTGTTTTTTTTTTATCCTTTAGATGTTTCATGAGCTAACAGCTCAAACTATGGTGAGCATATTGCAGTTTGTTAAGTGGAAAGAAGGGAGAAGTGGCTAGCAACCATTCCCTTGAGAATAAGGAGAAAATAAGATACTTCTGACAGCATTGCAAACTGGGGCAAAGGTTTGGTGAAAACAGGAAGCTGCTTACGAGAAGAATTTATCATTGGATATGGATTCAAGTCCATGCTCCACTATTTAGTAGCTTTGTTAAGATGAACAGACAGTCTTTTAATCCCCCTGAGCCTCAGTGTCCACATCAGAGATTGGAGGCCTGGAGGCAGTTTCGGGCAGAGTGGGAGAGCTGCTGCCTGCTGCCCTATCCACGCGCCTGCATTTCCTTACCTGTGAATCTTAACCTTTCCCTGCACGGTGAACACGGTAGCTCCAGGTGTTTCTCTGTCCCAGAGTGTTGTTAAGATCACATGAGTTTTAACCTGTAAAAACCTTTGAACAGTGAATGACTCGGAGAAAATTCCCTATTAACAGTTCTTTATTTTTTTTAAGTAGGACAGGTAGGGACATCCTGGTGTCATCTAGATTAGACTCTCAATATATTCATTTCTTTCTCTCCTATATAGATTTGTTGAGGTTAAATCAATGAAAGAAATTTTTTTTTAAAGATTTATTTTTTTATTTATACATACAAGCTGGGGCACAGGCCAGAGGCGTGGGGTGGCGAGAGGGTTCACCAGAGACAGAGTGGGGAGCAGAACAGGCAGATCAGAAATACACTGCTGAGGGGAGCAGCGGGCGAGGCGGGAGAGGTCTGCCGCGCCATGTGGGATTCTCCCCGGCTGGGCGTCGAACTTGTGTCACCTCACAGCTCCACAGCACAGCGCTTAACCGCTGCGCCACCGGGGAGGCCCCAATGAAAGAAAATTAAAACTCACTAGAATATAATGTTTTAGCATTTGCATCAGATTCCATTCATGTAATTATTGGCCTCTTATTCTCTGGACATTTTTTAATGTGATATTTTTGTACAATTGATCACTTAAAATACTGTGTTATATCATGTCTAGGAAATTCATTATAAGCCTTTGGAAGAGAGAAGGCTTTGTGATAAAAGCCAGCTGCCCAGACATTTCCACCCTCCTCACCCATCCCCCAGCAGACTGCAGAAGCAGCAGTGTTGGCAGAAATCCAGATTTCCTAAGTGATGAGATTGTTCCCCGGGCCAGGAATGAGAGGAATCTGCCCAGTTTGGAGATGGCTTCAGCTACTTTGCTTGCTTCCTATTCGCAATTTCATTCCCAAACTAAGTGACCTGGCACCATTCTCTAATGGTGGGGATACTGTTTTAACACTGGTATGTGTGGAGATCTTGCTATTAGAGAAATGACTTTTGAATTTACTTTTTAATCCAATGGAAGTTTTTCTGTTTTTCTTTCTGCTGTGAAAGAACTGTGGGTTCATTTTAATTTATAGTTACATTTCTACAAATCAGTATGGTCAGTCTCTGGCTGTGTTTTCCACATGCAGCCCCTTTCTTGATCTGGTCCAAGTATTAAGATTGTGATTTTTACCTTCCCCATTTTACTTAGGGGTGGGAAGGTTTAGTTATTCGAATGACATAGACCAGGAAATTATTGACTATTGTCCGTGGAATTTGTTTATCTTTTCCACTCCTCTACATTCCTAGACTCTGAGAGATGTCATCATCACTGTAATTGCACTTCACTTTGAATCAACGGCCGTTGTTCTATTTTTATTAAATACTTGATGTTTTTCTCTTTTTTTGGTATGAATTCAGGCACCCCATTCAGACGTTTCAGAAAAGGCTCTCTTGCTCAGCAGTTGTTAAGAACATTCCCTCTGTCTCCTTTTAACTGGCTGTCTCCTAAATAAATGTTTTCTGTAGTTATTTGTTACTTTTCAGTTATTTGTTACTTTTACTTTTGCATATATTTTTTAGACTGCTAGAACGTCATTGTCCAGTTTAACTGTAAACCACAATTAATTTTTCAAGTAGTCATACTAAAAAAGTGAAACAGATAAGTAACTTTAATTTTAGTATATTTTATATAAAGTAAAAATACAAAAATATTGTCATTTGATCATGCAAATTTATTATTGAGATATTTTATATTTTTTAAATTAAGTTTTCAAAATCTCCTTGACTACATCATACTGCAGATCTCAGTTAGGACTAGCCCTGTTTCTGGGGTCAGTAGCCCTATTTGTTACAGGGCAAGTAGAGGGGCATCCCTGGAACCCCCAAACCTGCCCGCTTGAAATAGGTTCTGCCATCCGCTGCTTCAATACAAATCATGTAAGACCTTTTGTGGAAATGTAACAGGGTGGTCCTCAGGAAAAAGGGTGCGTCCCAGGTTCCCTGTCCCACCCAAGGTAGGGTGGAACTGAGCAGGATATAAGAAGCTGGAGAAGAGAGACAGGACACACACACAGGAGACAGAACACACAGACAGAAGACAGGAGGAGACAGAAGGATGGAAAGCCAGAGGAGGCCCAAGGAGCAGAGAGAATTGTAAAGAAGCTGCACTGGCCTGGACTGATTGAAAGAGATGTGGGTGAGAGACCCGTGGGGAGGTTAACGATGGCTGTGTTAATTTTTTTTTTATTTTATTCTGTTTCTCTCAGAATTGTCTGTTTCTGACCCTTTTGTAAGGGTCCCTGCAAAAAGGTATTTTGGTTCCTCCCAGAATTGTCTGGCTGTTTCTGACCCTTATGTGTGGGTCCCTGCCAAAAGCTGTTCTAGACTTGTGGCAGGCTTTCGGGACTTGCTTTGGGCCAATCCCGTTTGGGTGGACTTACCCACGAGGAGCTGGATAACATTGGGTGCTTGACTTAGAAAATATATTCTTTGTCCTTCTCTGTCTTTCTAGTTGTATTAAAGTTTCTTTCCACAAAAGATCCTATATGTTTTGTATTGGCGCAGCAGATGGGGTTTCGGGCGCGCCCCTCTCCCTGCCCTGTAACAGAAACAAACTTTAATAGAATTAGATAAGATAAAGAATATAGTTTCTAAATCAAGCACCCAAAGTTACCCCTCACCTCGTGGGTAAAAGTCCACCCAAATGGGATTGGCCCAAAGCAAGCCCCGAAAGCCTGTCGCAAGTCTAAAACAACTTTGGGCAGGGACCCACACAAACGGGTCAGAAACAGCCAGACAATTCTGGGAGTTAAAGAGGAAAATCAAAACCAAGATCAATGTTGTCATAGTCAACCTCCCCACGGGTCTCTCACCCACATCTGTTTCAGTTAGTCCAGGATAGTGCAGCTTCTTTACAAGTGTCTCTGCTCCTTGTGGCTCTTCTGGCTCTCCATCCTGCTTCCTTCCTTCTCCTGTCTGTTCTAATGTGTTCTGTGTCCCTCCTTCTCCAGCTTCTTATCTCTCCTGCTCAGCTCCACCCTCCCTTGGGTGGGGCAGGGAACCTGGAACACACCCTTTTTCCTGGGGACCTATTACACTCTGTGGCTAATGGCTACTTTGTTGGTCAGCATGTTAGTGTGCATACTGAGGGGTGCCCTGGAACCCCTTAACTTGCACGATGTAAATGGGTTCTGCCATTCACACATAAGTACAAAACATATCAGTGTGTAAGACTTTTATTTATTTTAAAATTTTTAAAAAGATTTTATGCATACAAGAATTGGGGTGTAGGCCAAAGGTGTGGGGTGGTGAGAGGAATCACCAGAGACAGAGTGGGAGCAGAAAAAGCAGATCAACTGAAGTACACTGCTGAGGGGAGCAGCGGGCGAGGCAGGAGAAGTCTGCTGCGCCATGTGGGAAGCTCCCTGGCCGGGGATTGAACTCTTGCTGCAGTGGCTCTGGATAGCTTCATAGTGCTGCGCTCAACCTGTTGTGCCACCATCGAGGCCCTAGTTTGTAAGACTTCTAATAGAAAAGAACATTAATAGGACTCGTGTGCATAGATAAGAGAAGAAAGGATAATAGTATACCAGTAAAACACTAAGTTACCCAGTCCCTCCTGGGTAAATCCCCAACCAAAAGACCCAGCGAGGGGATGCTGAGACCTGAAAGTTGGCCACAAGTCTAAGGTAACTTCTGATGGAACAATTTGAAAGGGCAGAAGGGACTAAGAGAAGTCTGGGATGAAAGAAATAAAATAAAATTACAAATCCAGGTAATGACTGCCTTGTCAGCCTCCCCACGGGTCTCTTACCCACTTTTTTTTTTTTTAAGATTTATTTATTTATGCATACAAGAGCTGGGGTGTAGGCCAGAGGTATGTAGTGGGGAGGATTCACCAGAGACAGAGTGGAGAGCAGAACAGGCAGATTGATGGAAATACACTGCTGAGGGGAGCAGAGGGCAAGACAGGAGAGGTCTGCTGCACCATTGGGAAGCTCCCTCAGCCTGAGATCGAACTTGTGCTGCAGTGGCTGAGGATAGCTTCATAGTGCTGAGATTTAACCCCTTGCTCCACCAAGGAGGCCCTCTTACCCACTTCTCTTTCAGGTGTCTCTAAATGTCTTGATCTGTGTGTCTCCTTTCATATTCCCCAAGCCCTTGATGCAAGTCCAAGGCTGAGAAGCCAGAGGGACTTCTTCACGTCTCTCTGTTCCAGGTGTCTCCTCCAGGTTTTCTCTAAGTCTTCTCTAGCTTTCCCTTTCTGGTTGGCTGTACCCTTCATTAGGTGAGGAAGAGAACATGGAGCCTCACAGTTTTTGGAGATTACACTTTGTAACAAACAAATCTATAAGTTCTATTTTGAAAAGGCATTGTGCCATACTGCCAATTATTTTTCCTGTCAAAGTGTCTTGGAAAAGATACACGTGTCTCTGTCTCATCTCTTTACCTGTAATTAACACACATCTAGGAAGAATTCCTTTGTTAAAAAAACTGATTGTCAAACCATTTGATATTTTTCTTTCTCGTTTTGGCTTATTTCGCCGGTCATGGGTGAATTGGTGATGGGAAACCTACGGGGAATACACAATAATGTAAAAGACATAATAATAACAATAACATTTAAAAGCAAAAAATGACTGTAGGATACAGTATCCTAAAACACAAATTCAAATGTAGCATGTGTGTCAAGTTACCTAAAGAATTGATTGACTTAGGGCCTCCCTGGTGGCGCAGCGGTTAAACGCTGCGCTGTGGAGCTGTCAGCAGCGGCGATGCGAGTTCAACGCCTGGCCTGGCCGGGGAGATTCCCACAGGGTGGCAGACCTCTCCTGCCTCGCCCGCTGCTCCCCTCAGCAGTGTGTTTCCGTGGATCTGCCTGTTCTGCTCCCCACTCTGTCTCTGGTGAACCCTCTCACCGTCCCACGCCTCTGGCCTATACCCCAGCTTGTATGCATAAATAAATAAATCTCTAAAAAAAAAAAAAGAATTGACTGACTTATTGACTGTTAGTGGCAAAAATTGCTTTGTCTCATTGCAACACTTAGTCAGAACAAGACTCAGTATTTAGCAACATCCCTGGATGCATTCACTGTCTCATATAGAAGCTGTGGAAGTCATTTTATGCTATTGAAAGCTGCTGCAAAGCTGCGTGTGCTCTCTGTGACTGACAATTTATTGTCAAGTCTTGAAGATTAAAAGGTGAAAGACGATTGATCTGTTGGATACCAGCTTATCTGTTTTATGTTTCATTCCATGCCCTCCTTTTACCAGGACCCCTTAATTACCTTCTTTGAGGAAATGACTATCAAGTGTTAAAGATCATGACTGAGTCTTAACTTTGGGTGGGTATGACTGAATTTCAGCCACTGGAAGGCCAGTAGGATCTATATACAGGCTTTTCAAACTTTAGATGTGAGTCACCTGGGGATCTTTTGAAAATAAGATTTTGATACAGTAGGTTTGAGGTGGGACCTGAGATTTGCATTTCTCAAAAATTCTCAAGGGATGTAGATACTGTTGGTCTGTAGATCACACTGAGAGCAGCAGAGATCCTGAGCCAGAGTAGCAAAATCCCAATCTTGTAAAAGTTTTCCAGTCTGCAGTGAAAAAAGAAAAATAAGAACAATGTTTTATTCTTACATTCTAATTTTATTCTAATAAGCCGTAAGTGCTCTTTTAGCTATTTTTTTTAATTCAGAAGTAATTTCTTTCCTTCCTTTTTGTTACCATGATGATTAATATGGTAGTTGTGGTTTTTAAAATGACCTTTCATGGCAAAATTAAAAAGCTGATAATCCTATTTATGTCTCCAAGTTAATGAAAGAAAGTAATCTTACTGGTTTACAAACTCCTGAAGTTTGATGTTATCCCACCATTTAAACGAGCAATTTATAGTTTTCTTCCATAGCGTTTTTGGTATTTTGTATTGATACGCTTTCTTGGGTAGTGTTTATGTTGCTTTCCTCACTAAGCTGTAAGTTCTATTTTTTCTACCACTTTGTCTCTAGTACTGAGCACTGGTTTTGGTGTCTGTTAGTCCCATATCAATACTTTCAGGATAGCTTTATTTAGTGAGTGTCAGCAAGGAACAATTTGGAAGTTGTTTGAACTCACTTCGGTCCCAGAGAATGGAGCATGCTACTAGTATTTGATGAACTAAAGTACAGAAGGATTATTCTGTGCATTCTGCAACATCTTTAAGTGTCCTTATTGGAGATTCAGTAGTGAAACCCTGTCTATAACTACCTGAGCCAAAAAACTAACTCCATTGAACAGATAAAGACAAAAATTGTTTTGTCCCTGTCTTGGCATACTCTCAATTTTTAGGAATGTAGCTGCTGTGTACTTCAAAGTTGTACTTTGAGTTATTGATCTGTACAATGACATGTCCTTCTTTTTGGCAAATTCCATCACCACTAGTTGTTGTTCATGGTACTTGAATTGCACTCATACACGTTTGTGGAAAATATGATTGTGAAAAATATATGTGTGAGTACATACACAGAGTTTTTTTCAAACTGTCAGTAAAAAGTGTTGAAAATATTCAGGTGAGTGTCTTTTACTTCTTTTAAATCCAAATTTTCTCATTAAAAATAGTTGCAAGCATCTTAGTACATCATTTTTTTTTAAAGATTTATTTATTTATGCATACAAGCTGGGGTGCAGGCCAGAGGCGTGGGGTGGTGAGAGGATTCACCAGAGACAGAGTGGGGAGCAGAACAGGCAGATTGACTGAAGTACACTGCTGAGGGGAGCAGTGGGCAAGGCAGGAGATGTCTGCTGCTCCATGTGGGAATCTCCCTGGCCTATGATCGAACTTGTGCTGCAGAGGCTCTGAATAGCTTCATAGTGTTGCTCTTAACTTGGTGCGCCGCCAGGCAGGCCCTTACAACATCATTTATGACATCATTTAATCATTTAGTGTAGTCATTTTCATTTAGTGTAGCCTATTTTCATCTTAAAACATGTTATACAAACATTGCACATATGAAGGATAGTAAAAAAGTTACCCCCTTTATTTTCTTTTATGGTATAATTTTCTCTCTTTCTGTGTGAATGCGTTATCTCTGTGGATTGCAAGGGTTTCCTATCAAAAGGTGGTGCTGGTTTGATGGTTGCAAACTGTGTTCTGTGGACCCCGTGTTCTGCATTCTGGTCTTGGTATGTTTCTCCAGTTGCTCATTTGACATCTCTGAGTTTCCTAAATTATCTAAATTATTACTGGTAATAAGTTACAGTTAATGCTTTATGAATGACCATGTAGAAAATGCCCTGACTTACTTGGTGATTTCTTTCTTGGCACTCCTCAGAAAGACATGCTGCCCACCTGGGACCCACTGTTCTACTTCCCTTCTATTTTCAGTTTGGGAAAACAGACCATCTTGAAAGAAGGGATTTGCCAAATGCTGAGAGATAAGAAGAGGTGTAGAGAGCATTGGTAGTGGTTGTGTGGCTGTTTTAATGGCTTCTGCTTATCAAGTTTATCAGGTATATAAAAGTAAAATAGGTTTTAGACTTCCAAAAGAACTTAAGATTCTTAGACCAAGTGCCCCTATTGTAAGAATATTTGTTACAGTTCCCTGTTTGTTATGGTGATTAGCAGGACTCATGGCCTGGGAAAACTTGTGTGTCTGCTCAGTATAGTTGACTTGGATTGCTCAGGGAGCAAATATACAGTTGGTGTATAAAAGGTTCCTGGAACTGAGTTGGGGGACATGGCAGTGAGCTGCATAGCAGAAAGCCCTCTGAGGACAAATAATACGAGTAGCCTTGATCTGGCTAAAATGTTGCTTGTTGATTAGAATTAGAAAGATACAGGAGGCTGATGGGTAATTGGCAATGGATAAAGGTCGCTGAAGGTGAACCCACTTAAAACAGGAGATCTGCATTTCATGGTTAATATGTTCATAAGATTTGATAGGGATTCAGTCTTTTAGAAAATAGACTGTTAGTCGTGAAATTAAAATTTGTTCTGGTTTTTATTTGCAACTGTGGTGCTAAAGTCTTAGAAAAAAAAGAATTAGATTTTTTAGGAATACTTCTGACAATTACATGGTAGCACAATATGCTATCCTTCATTTACACATAATCATAAAGAGGGTTCTATTTTATTATTTTTATTTTTTCAAGAAGATTTTTTTTTTTTTAAAGATTTTTATTTATTTATACATACAAGCTGGGGTACAGACCAGAGGTGTGGAGCGGTGACAGGGTTCACCAGAGACAGAGCAGGGAGCAGAACAGGCAGATCAGAAATACACTGCTGAGGGGAGCAGCGGGCAAGGCAGGAGAGGTCTGCCGCACCATGTGGGATTCTCCCCTGCCGGGCGTCGAACTCGCATCGCTGCTGCCGACAGCTCCACAGCGCAGCGCTTAACCGCTGCGCCACCAGGGAGGCCCAAGAAGATATTTTTATTTACTTATTTTTCCAAGAAATATCAAAAAATATCAGGTTTTAAAATAGTTTGTATTCATTTCATTCTCTTTCAGAACATCTGTAAACTTAGATTTTTCATCTTTAATTGTTAATTATAGAGTTCCTGGGATCCTCATTTTCTGTAGTCTTGTATGTCATAAGTAGTTTTCCAAAAGTCACTTTCCTTAATCTTATTAAATATTGTTTATTTGCAAGGTTTGTTTGTACTTGGTGAGTTTGCATTTTTATGCAACTGGTAGGAAGGCAGATAAGGAGAAATAATTCATCAGTTCTGGAGAGTATATTTTTTAATTACGACAACCTAAATTGGGGGTGAATTTTTGGATCACAAGTCCCCTATGCCCCTCAGATTCAATGTGTATTTTGTGATGCCAATTGAATTATAGTATGAAAGGTTGGAGTGTGGTCATCCTCCATAGCTCTGTCACAGAGTTTTATGCATGGAAAGCTTTAATAAATACCTGTTGAGGGGCCTTCTTGGTGGCGCAAGGGGTTAAGTCTCACACTGTGAAGCTATTGCCAGCTACTGCAGCACCAGTTCTATCCCCAGCCAGGGAACTGATCCACATGGTGCAGCAGACCTCTCCTGCCTTGCCCACTGCTCCCCTCAGCAGTGTATTTCAGTGTATCCACCTGTTCTGCTCCCCACTCTGTCTGGTGAATCTTCTCACCCTCCGCACTCTGGACTACACCATAGCTCTTATATGCATTAATAAATCTTTAAAAATAAATAAATGACTGTTGAATGTCATAAATACTCTTTCATGATTTCATATTTGCAAAGTTTCTCTAGTTGTTCAAGGTTGCCATGATAAAATTTAGCCTAGCATCTTTTTTTTATGTTAACTTTATAAGGTAACATTTTCATCTAAAATTTGGATCCTGACTGCTAAATGTTTGCTTCAGAGAACACTTTGTTCTTTGAAATTAATAATAATTTAAAAAACACACACACACTGGATAGCATCTGTGCAAGGATCTTTCCCCTCAATATTATGAGCAATTATGAATCATGACCAAAGAGAGACCTTGTAAATTATGAATATTCTGAAAACAATAAGGCATATTTTCCTGCTACAAAGATAACACTGGATTTAATGGATGTGCCATATGCCTAGGGGGAGATGTCATCAAGACAAACATGCATTTGTCAAAGTGACACTTAGACAAGTGTAAGCAATATGAATCCAGACATAAGCTCTTGTCAAGTTTAAGTGAGATTTTAAAAGCAGCTATTTTATGTTTATTTGTATATTAGTGTCTCTTGTAGCAAGTGATTTGAAGTCTTCAAACTTTTAGAATAAAAGATAGAAAGTTACATTAAATCATCACCATTTCTGTCTCTTATTACCAGCTGTTTAACACAAACCATCCTGATTATTTAATTATAATTATCTTGGTTGTTTTGACCTCTCCTGTTTTATCATAAAATATTGGAGAAAGTAAACTTCTCTCTATCTTTAAGTTACCACAACTATACAGTATAGAAAAAAATGTGTTAAGAAAGACTTTGTGCGATATGACAAATATTCATTATGCGTAATCATTCAATGAAGCATAACAATATCTAAGACCTTCTAAGGCAACTCTCTCTCACCTGGGGATCGTGCACTTAGTGACTTTCCAAGGGGTGGGTAGGCCTGGATAATTTTTAAGAAATCCTTAAACTGTCCAAATCTTTAACTTCTGATGTATTATTTCTGAAAAATGGCTTACTATGGCATATTGGCCCAAGATTTTCAAAGTCCCGGTCATCAAAAGATTTGATGTCAGCCAAATCTTAAGGCCTCTTCACTGCCTCCTATCCCATCCAATTTATTAAGCAGTACATCACTAATAAAATTTATTCCTTGTGTTTAATAGCTATTTACCACAATAAGTATTATGCTTAAGTATTATTAATAATTATAACTAATTATAATGAGAAATAAATATAATTATAGTAACTTAATCCAGCTGAAAAAAATTAAAGCTTAGGGTTTTGTGGTCACCGGAAATCAAAGGCATTAAAAAAATGAATGCATTAAACTTTGTTGTAGAGAAGCAAGGATTGCTCAAATCACTAAAACACTTTCAAGCATAAATATATTGGGATGAACTTCTTTTTTTTTTTTTTTAAAGATTTATTTTTTATTTATGCATACAAGCTGGGGTACAGGCCAGAGGTGTGGGGCGGCGAGAGGGTTCACCAGAGACGGAGCGAGTAGCAGAACAGGCAGATCAGAAATACACTGCTGAGGGGAGCAGCGGGCAAGGCAGGAGAGGTCCGCCGCGCCATGTGGGATTCTCCCTGGCCGGGCGTCGAACTCGCGTCGCTGCTGCCGACAGCTCCACAGCACAGCGCTTAACCGCTGCGCCACCGGGGAGGCCCGGGATGAACTTCTGAAGGAAAAGAGGAATGAAATATGACTTCAAGGAGAAAAGACTATAGAATAAATTTTCTTAGTCCTTGTTCATGTGTGTTATGTATGGGCATGGGGATGAAATCGCCATAGTATTCTTCTCTGGACATTTTGAAAAATAGTGTTAAGAAGTGAAAAGACAGCCCACGTAGGAGAAAATTTTTGCGCATCATATATCTCATAAAGGTCTAGCATTAAAAATATATAAAGAACTACTGCACCCCAATAATAAAGACAAATAACCAAATTAAAAAATGGGCAAAGGATCTGAATAACTTTTTGTTAAAGAAGATACACAAATGACCAGTAGATATATGAAAAGATGCCCAACATCATTGGCCATCAGTAAAATGCAAATCAATACTACAATGAGATACCACCTCACACCTACTAAGAAGGCTGTAATTAAAAAGACATAATTGCAAGTGCAGATGTGTGTTGTTCAGTTGCTTTGGAAAACAGTTGGTGGTTCTCAAATAGTTAAACATAGAGTTACAGTATGATCCAGTAATTCCATTCTTACATATATATCTAAGAAAAATGAAAATATATCTCTATATGAAAACATCTAGCAACATTGTTCATAATAGCCAAAAAGTGGGGACAATTTAGATGTCCATCAACTGACAAATGGGTAAATATTGATAAATGTGTTATATCTATGCAATGGGATGTTATTTGTCAAAAAAAAAAATACTGAAAGATGCTGAAGCATGAATAAACTTTGATAACATGCTAAAAGAAAGAAGTCAGTCACAAAGAATACATATTGTATGATTCCATTTATTTTATTTTAATTTGGGGGGTTATATTTTTGCTCTTCCATATGTGCACGTGTTCTACTTATCCTTCACCAAACCACTGTGCCCGTACCTCCTCTGCCTCCCATTTCCATTCCTTCTTTCCTTTCCCCTGTTCCCTCTAGTAGCCATTAAATTCTTTCACTGAGTTCAAGATTTATTCCTACCGTATTTTACCTGTATATGTTTTTGGTTATTTATATTCCACAGATGAGTGAAACCATCTGATATCTGTCATTCACTTTCTGATTTATTTCACTTAACACAATCATCTCGAGGTCCATCCATTTTTGTTCCCAAAGCCACTATTTTATATTTTTAACAGTTATGTAGTATTCCATGAAGTAGATATTCCACAATTTCTTTATCCATTTATCTATTGAAGGGCTCTTAGGTTGGTTCCATGGCTTGGCAATTGTGTGTAGTGCTTCTGTGTATATAGGTACACATAAATCTTTTTGTATTAGAGTTTTCATGTTTTTAGGATAAATACCTAATAGAGGTATTGCTGTATAATTTCATTTGCATGTAGAGACAGTAAATAGATTAATGGTTGCTAGGACTGGGTGGGAGGATGTTGAGGGAATTGGTGTTTGACAACTGAGGAACATGAAGTTTCTTTTTGAGGTAATAAATATGTTCTAAAATTGTGTTGACGTTTGTGCAATTTTGAGCATATACTAAAAGCCATAGAACTGTATCCTTTAAATGGCTGCATTGTGTGGTATGTGAATTATATACAGTTGTTTTCAACAGATTTAATTCTATTTATTTATTGAAGTATATAAATTTCATTATAAAAGTTTCAGGTATGCCTCATTACAAATTAATGTCTGTGTAAATAGCTTTATTTTTTAAATGTCAATTTTTGCAACATGCCAGAAATAATATACTTTGTGTTCTTTAAATAAATTTAGGATAAACTGTTCCAGATGTAACCTTAATTTTTTTTTTCAAATGTACCATATTACTGCAGTCTCAAGTTATCAGTTTTTGGTTGCATAATAACCCATTGAGTTGATGCAGGATACTTTGCTCATTTTCCTATGTAAGTACTTCCTTATGTGTTGATAATTCATAAAAATTTCTGTATACTTGAGTTGTTTTTACTTCATTTGACTATTTTCTTTCAATACATTTTTAGCTGACTTAGGCATGAATAGATTGCTGAGATTTTTCATAAGAATTGCCATGTCACTCTTCATTTAAAATCAAACTTTACTGTTTCGTTATATATGCAGTGCTACTACCATAGTAAACATTGCTTTAAATTGTATTTTTTTGGTGAAGCAAACTTCTTAAATCTGTTTGATTCCTGTTACTGTCTCATAAATGATGAACATTTGTATTTGTTCAATGATTTATTGAATACTCATTGTGTGCAGGGCCTGTGAAAGATTGTGGAGATACAAAGACAGATGAAAGGCTTGGCTGTGCACTCAAAAAAAAAAAAACCAAAATCCATGGGGAAACAATTAATTAGAGTAGGTAAAATGAGGGCTTCTATCAAAGTATAAAAAAGTGTTTGAGGAAGAACCTGGAGGATGTGACCAGTGAGGAGGGAGGTGCTATATCTGTGTGCAGCTTGAAAGCCTTTGCCTGGAGGAAAGATGAAGGGCAGAGAGAGGAAAGCATGAATTCTAGATGTAGCCACCAAACATAGTGGTGTGCCCAAGAGTTTCCAGAGGTTCTTTCTGCTGAAGAGTTTGTCAGCTCCTTTGTGTTTTCTGTTTACTCATTATAACATGCATTTGTTACTGTTTTTAACATACTTCCTTTTTTTGTATCCCATTCAAATATTAATGTTAATATTAATTTTGTCATGGTCAAGACATTTTAATCTGTTCTTTGACTCTTTCTTTTAGATATGTCCTATCTTTTTTATTCTGGTTACATAGTATTAGTATTGGTATTAGTGTTAAATTAGATGTTCTGATGTGCACCATATGGAAATTTCTTGATTCATAAAATAATGGAGTTTTTCTTTGTCAGACAATATTCTAATAATTTTAAATAACTAATCTTTTATGTTTCACCACAATACTAAGAGATGGTAGGTATTGGTATCCCATTTTATTATCTCATAGATCAAGTTTCCCTTGGCTATTTGACTGTAGCAAGATCTTGTTATTGAAAATGGTTTTCCCATTAAGTGATGAGAATAGTGATAGAACATATGTTACTACGCTCTAGCTCTTTCCACATCTGGCCCCTTTCTAGTAATGCAGCCTGACATTATCCCGATGGCTGAATCAGGCAGCAAATGCTGTTTATCTTTACTTGTCCCTCTTGTTAAGGTAAACTGGCTTTACCTTAGAGCCGGACTGACAACCTATATTCTCTGTGGCAGCAGTAGGGCAACAAACCTGTTGACATCTTATTAGCCTGAAATTCCTAGTCTTTCACAATATAGTAGGTATCAAGGAGTGAGAAAATGGAAATCACATGAAAGGGGAATTGGTATGAATTCAGCGGTGTCCTCCCAAATTTATATGCTGAAGCCTTAGCCCCCAATATGACTAGATCTAGAGATAAGGCCTTGGTGGAAGTGACTACAGTTAAATGAGGGCCTTGATCTGATAGGATTAGTATCCTTCTAAGAAGAGATGCCTGAGAGCTCGCTCTCCTCTTCCACTATGACCACAGCAAGAAGTGGTCATTCGCAAGGCTCATCAGAAACAGAACCCTGCTGCTTCTTGGTATTAAACTTCTACCCTCCAGAACGTGAAACAATGCATTTCTGTTGCTGAAGCCACCCAGTCTTTGTTATTTTCTTATAGTAACCCAAGAGGACAAAGACTGCATAATGATAATAATCAGAACAATTACTGGTTGCTTAATAAGTGTCAATTTTGGATTTCCTTAGGCAAAGTCTTATCTTTATCTCCAATTTGCAGGTGGGGAATGTGATGATTTAAGTAACTTGTCTCAGTTCTCAATGCTAGGAAGGGGATTTGTGGATCCCCCTGAATGTATGTCCAATTTGAAGATCCAGCTCTGTGTAGTTCATTGACATATTTCAGGGGGAAATGAGACCCAGAAATAACCACAGTGTAGATTACAACACGTTTCCTCAAATAAACTTGGGAAACTTACCTCCTCTTCTTGGTGTTTGCACTCAAGACTGAGAAATCCTTCAATGAGGAAACTTGTTCAACTTTGCCCTTGTGTTTCTGATATCACTTCTTAGGGTACCCCAGTGACTTGCTGTGGAGCAACATACTGTTGACACCCACTTGGGAAGTGCAACCCAGAGTGATCATCAGATTCCTGCACTGGCCTCCAAAGGCCTACTTAATTTGTATCACACCTAAATTTCGATGAGCATGGCTATTTGATGTACTGAGACTAGGTGTTCATGTTACTTTGAAAGTTTCATTGAATTTGACTTTTACATAAAGATTAGGCAAAAGTCACAAGGTAAATAATAAACTTTGGGCATCTTACTTTTAATATAAGAAAGTAGATGCTTCTATAAAAATGAGCTCCTTTAATTTCAGTGGTAGTCATGTTATAGGAAAGGATGAGAGTCCTGCTTTAATTGTACAGAGATTAAAGATTAGGGGTTGCTTGTGTTCTTTTTAATGTGGTGTGATGTAATTAATACAATATAAATAACATATCCACATAAAAGGTGGTACAGTTGGAAAGTTTTCTGCAATTTATGACTTTGGGCACTTGACCTTTTCTTGATAAAATAGTCCTTAGTGTTTTCATGCATTAGTGTTTGGAAACTAACTTTGGGCCTATATTTGGTATGCAATATTTCCGTCTGCAAATGAATCATATTTTTAATTGTTGAAGTAATGGTTTCCATATTTCAGTAGTTTCCAACCTTAAAATGATAAAAATTTCTAAAGAGACTAGCTGAAAGTGGTCCTAAGGCTTTTGCCTTTTCTGTACCTTGAAAGAAATTTTAAAGATCTAGACATTTGGCAGGTTTGAATGGAAAAAGAATCTGATCCTCTAGGTGTAGATGTTGGTGAAGTAGTGGTGCAGCGTGTTTTCTGTCTAATCTCATGATAGCATTGTTTAAGTAATTTACAAGGAGGGACACTCTAGGATCTCTTCCTCCTTTTTTTTTTTTTTTAAGATTTATTTATTTATGCATACAAGCTGGTGTACAGGCCAGAGGTGTGGGACGGCGAGACAGGGTAGGGAGCAGAATAGGCAGATCGACGGAAAGACACTGCTGAGCGGAGCAGCGGGTGAGGCAGGAGAGGTCTACCATGCCATGTGGGAATCTCCCCAGCCGGACATCGAACTTGCCTCAACACTGCCGACAGCTCCATAGCACAGCGCTTAACCGTTGAGCCACCAGTGAAGCCCTCTTCCTGTTTTTTTTTTTTTTTTTTAAGATTAGCAGTTAAAATTTATTAAGCATATTTTGGTCAGATCCTGTTCTAATAATTTTAAACAACTGATCTTTTATATTTCATGACAACCCTAAGAGATGGTAGGTATTGTTACCATCCCATTTTATTATTTCATAAAGTTTCCCTTTACTAGTCTCCTCAGAATTTTCCTGGCTGTTTTCATATATTTTTTTCTTCTTAAGCAAACTTGAGACTCACGTGTATCTTTTTTTATAACTTGAAATAACATTGAGTATAACATTTGTAGGTTTCAGATACAATCATTATGAATCAATCTGTGTATACTGCATTATTTTCATCACTAAAGGTGTAGATTCCATCCATCATACAGCTGACCACTTTTACTCCATTTATCTCTTCCTCCCCTCCCCTTTCTGGTAACCACTAATTTTGTTTTATAATCCAAACTTTAGTTGTATTTTATTTAGTTCATTTATTTTGTTTCTTTATGTGCCACATATATGTGAACTTATACAGTGTTTGTCCTCTTCTGTCTGACTTAATTTCACTTAGAATGATGCCCTCTAGGTCCACCTGATGTTGCAAATGTTCTTCCTGTTTAAATAGGTCATAGCACATATTTGATAACACTTAAATGAATGTTTTTACACAGTTATGATTTATTTATCGTTAAGAATAACGATAAATTACGTCCTCACTTGTTTGTAAACACAAATCCATTTCATGACATAAAGGTCCCATTTTTAATATAGTGGCCAAAAACCCCCAAACAGTTCTTTTTGAAAGCATATCGTTCCACTTCACTTTCCCTTCTGTGTCACACACACTGAGCATAATTAACAGCCACTTACTAGACTTCTTTCAAGCAATTCACTGATCTGGGAAGTGCTCACTTAGATCCAGTAGGGGTTTGGTCAATGGAGAAGAAAATCACAAGTGATGGTTGTGGGGAGAGGCAGGTAGCGTGCAGGGCCAGCTCTTTGACTGCAGTTGTGTGCCCTCGATGCCTCCCACTGGTTAGTAAAACAACGCTGACTTCATTTCTTAGCTTTGCCACTCTTTGCTCAGATATTCAAAAGAAACGCAATTTCCATCATAATTCATGATTCCTAAAGTTTAGGGCAGGGAGATGTTCATCTCCTAAATGCCTTTAGTTATTGAGTTAGTGGTTTGCATTAAGATGGCAGGAGAGCCTAATTCCCACGTTAGTGAGACATAGTGACAGTGTGAAGAAGCTTTTTTCTCCTGGAGATGATTTTAATTGTTGAATATGCATGTGAGTGTCTTACATCCAAAGCTAGACTCTGGCTGCTTTAATGGACAGCATTATAGATTAGTTGAAAAGTGGTTATAACTTAAGCCTTAGTTTTTTCTTTTATTTTTTTTTCCACATTGAGTTCTTCTCCCTACTTAGAATAATATGTGCTTGCAGTACATGGGAGCATTATATTAAAATATTTTCCCCCCTGCTTCTGGCCTCTCTTGTACCTGCCTAGAGCTAAATCTAAACAGCATTTAAAAAACTCTGCCTAGAAATTTTCTATGCTTTTAGGTTCCCACTCCCTTTTTACACTAATGGGATATATATCTTGTTTTTTCTTCTGAGTGAATCTTGAGGACATTTCATGTCAGCCTATATGTAGATTTGACTCATTCTGTTTATAGGTTGCATATTACTCATTGCTTATTCACCGTATGGATGCACTATAATTTATTTGTTCAGTTTTTTATTCATAACCTTTAGATCACTCTAAGAATTTGTCCTTAAAAACAGGTGAATGGACAGTTTTGTTTCCAACTGGAAGTGCTGAGTCACACAAGCTATGCACAGTTAAAAATTTAATATATATTGACAAAATTGCCATTTGAAGAGCAAGTTTTAATTCACACCTCCACCCACGGTGTCTGTTTCCCCACCCTTTGCCCTGATGTGTTTTCTGAAACTTGCAGATTTTTCCAATTTGGCACATGAAAATTAATGCTTTACTAGTTGTTTTAAATTTGCATTACTTTAATTATTAGTGATGCTGAGTATCTTTTCTTTTTTTTTTTTTAAAGATTTTATTTTTTTATTTATACATACAAGCTGGGGTACAAGCCAGAGCTGTGGGGTGGCGAGAGGGTTCACCAGAGACAGAGCGGGTAGCAGAACAGGCAGATCAGAAATACACTGCTGAGGGGAGCAGCGGGTGAGGCAGGAGAGGTCTGCGGCACCATGTGGGATTCTCCCCGGCTGGGCGTCAAACTCGCGTCGCCGCTGCCGACAGCTCCACAGCGCGGCGCTCAACCGCTGCGCCACCGGGGAGGCCCCTGAGTATCTTTTCATTTTTAGTTTAAAAACCCTTTTAATTCTTTTTTCCTGTGAACACCGGATTGTTTTCAATCCTTAGTTACACCTGATGAAAATTACTACACGCTTTGGGGGGGAAACCCAGAGATTTGTGTCTTAGAACCTTCTTAGTGTTATTTGAAGCCTGCAGGTCATCTAGTCTCACCTTCCAATTGGTGTAAGAAATACTTTATAATCTTTGATCATCTGCTTGAATACTTCCAATATTAGGGCGCTTAAAACTTCTTGGGCATCTAATTTCTCCATTGACTTTATCTGACAGACAATTCAAGATACGATAGAAGAGTGGTGGGATAGAGAGGGAGGGTAGGAACAGCTGGACTCTTTAAATAAACCACGATAATGAAACTTGAAGATTCTTTCAGACCCACCAGCAGACTAGAAGCAGCACATGTTTAGTGAATCTTAGCCATTTAGCAAGGAACAAGAAAAGGAGGGCTCTTTGAGGGGATTTACTTAGTCACCTATTGCTCTATAATCCCTAAATTTAGTGCCTCAAGACAATAGTAAACATCTATTATCTTCATAGTTTCTGTGAGTCAGGACTTTGGGAATGACCAAGCTGGGTTGTTCTGGCCCTGGTGTCTCAGAGATTACTGTTTAGTTGCTGGCTGGGCCTGGTGAGTCTGCTTGCATCGTGGTTCACTCTCACAGCTATTGACAGAAGGCCTCAGTTTCTTGACACATGTTAATCTCTCCAGATTAACCTCACTCCTGGCAGCCTACTTCTCCCTGTGTGAGTAATCCAAGAGGAAGCAAGATGGAAGCCACAATGTCTGTTATGGCTCTGAAAAAGCAGTCATTTTCCCAGCATCCTATTGGTTGCACAGGTTCACCCTATTCAGTATGGGTGGGGACTACCCCTGCATCTGAATACTGGGAGACAGGAATGGATCATGGAGGGCTTTCTTAGAGAATGACTACCTCCCAGCCCCCAAAAGAGTCACATCTCTCTTCCTGCAAAACAAAATATACTCATTCCTCTCAAGCTCCCCAAACCTTATCCCAATAACAGAGGCTGACTTTGTGTAGGAGGATTAAGAGATACTGAATTGGATTTTGGCAATGCTTGGAATCTACTAAGAACTTTCCTTTGTTGGAAGAAATTGTATTTGGGCAGTGTTCTCAATTATAAAAGCATTTCTTTTGTAATTGAAATTTCTATCCTATGAAATTTCTTGTCCAAATAAATAGTAAATACATTTATAATAATGCCAGTGGAAAGGTGTTCCAGTGAAATAGTTCAGCTTATTTTTAGCCAGAAAAGCTTCATGACATTGAGTAGTTCTCAAATATCAATCGAGGAACTTGAAACCTAATGGGGAAAATATGGATATCACACTGTGCTGGCTATTGTGATTTCAGCTTCAAGCTCACCATTCTATACTTTGTTATGTGAAGCTGGGACTGGAGCTCTGCGAAATACACTTCCCAGACATCCTTACCAACTGGATTCCTGTTGGTCTCTGGCATTGAAGTGGAAGACAGAAATGTAGGAGGAAGGAGGAGAAAGGATTTTGCTGTTTTCAGCCACTCTCAGCATTTCTCCTGTGGTTAGCTGTAGTTGTAGCCTATATTTTCTTTAAGAAGTTTTGGCACCAGCTTTGCCATGTTGCTGACCAAAGTCCAGTAATGATTCTGTGTGTGTCCCATTCCCTGATTACTGCTTAGCATCTTGTTAACCTCCCTCCTTTCAACACCCACATTCTGATAACCCCACATCTTCCTTTTTAATTTTTCAGTCCTAGGTTGGTAGCTGCCCGTAGCAGTTACTAATATTTGGGTTAGTTCTGTGTTCCTTTTTTACTTTTTTCATTTCCCTGTTAGTGAGCAGACTGAAGAGTTGCCCCAAATTCCTAAACCTTCACATTCTAAAGGGATCCTGCCATCCGCCACATGAAGACAAAGCATACGCTTAGTGTGAAGGAATTTTAATAGGATTGATGTGCACAGAGAAGAGTAGAATGGATAATAGTTTCCCAATGAAACACCCAAAGCAACCAACCCCCTTGTGGGTAAATGCCCGGCCAAACAGGCTTGACCCAAAGCTGGGCTGCTGAGGTCCAAAAGGTTGCTGCCATAAGTCTAAGGCGCCTTCTGGCAGGGAACCATAGGAAAGGGACAGAAGGGGCCAGGCAAGTGTGGGATGAAGGAAGCAAAATCAAAGTACAAGTCAAGTTTAAGACTGCCATGGTCAGCCTCTCCATCTGTCTCTCACCCGTGTATTTCTTTCATGTTTCCCAAGTCCCTGGTGCAAGTCCAAGACTGAGAAGCAAGTGGGACTTTTATATATGTCTCTGCTCCTTCCAGTTTCCTTCCAAGTCTTCTCTGCCCCTCATCTGCTCATTAGGTGGGGTGTGGAACATGGAACCCCCCCGCCCTGTTTTTATGCACATCCCTCTCTAACATCCCAGCACCTATGTAATCATTTTTTTCTATTAAATCCATGCCATTTAAAATACCTAATGTCTGGCATTTCCGTTGTCCCATGGACTGAAATAATTAGTAAGGTTTCTAGATACATCATTGCTCACAGTTACAGCCATCTGTTTGTAGTGAGTTTTTCTTTCTTGCAAGGTCACACCAAGAGGCCATTATTCTTCATCTGTTTCTTTATCCAAATACTTAGTGTTTTTTCTGACTTTCAAGGCTGATGTCGCCTGCATTTGTACTCATGGGCAGGCCTCTGCGATTCTACTTCTTGTTTCTATATTGATCTTCTTACAGATGCAGGCTATTCAGAATGCCTGAGTAGTTTTGTTTCGTCTATTTAACCCCAGTATTTTCCTGATTCATTCCCAATACAAAGGAGTATACGCTGTATTGCCTGCATTGAACAGGTCGTGCTTAAGTATCTGCTATTTGAACCTCTTCAACACTTTCTTTTTTTAAAAAACAAGACAGCAAATCCACACTTGTATTTATTTATTTACTCTTTAATAAGTTTAAATCTTCGAGGGGTGTGGAACCATAAGGGTTCCTGTCTGATAACTTTGGCAAAGAAAGTTGCTTCAGAACTTGACATGAGTCATGCCATTGTTTCTTTGCGTGGACACAGTCACCTTTCACCAGATTTTTCTGGTTTTGTTCTTCAGTTTGCCACCAGGAGTCACTGTGTTGTTTTTTACTTCGACATGTAAGTACCTCTCTTCCTAGAAAGAATTCAGTTTCAACTCAAGAACAAACACTTTCAGTTTTAAGAACTGTGTACTGACATTGTTCCAGAAATCCTGCTATAGCCAGCAAAAATAGCCTTGGCTCATAGCTTTCCAGACATAGTTGTTTTACGAGTCCTGTACCCTGCATGTCTCTCCAGTCTTCAAAATGGTGGAAAGAGTACTTGCTACACACTCTTTAGTGACTTCCATCCTCATAGACACTGCCCACTAGTGGGTTGCCTCAGGACTTGCACTGATTTTCCCTCATCTTTATTTTTCCCAAGACTTTTACTCCTGCTCTGCCATCTGCTTTATTTCCCTTTTCTATTCCCACCTCCAGTTCCCTCTTTTTCTTATTGCCCCCAGTTGGAATGATTCATAGTTTGTATGTATTAGATTGTAAAAGCATTTGCTGAAAATGTATATCTGCTGAATTGCCTAAATTTTACATAGGAACTACTGCATGAGGAAGACTCATTATACCCACTTATGAGCCAACTAAGCATTTTATAGACCAGAGGAAAACAGCTAGTGATATTATTAATGATACTTATGTTCATCAGGTTGATAAATTAATTAAGCCTTTCTACTTTTATTAGATGGGTTATGTATTCCTTTAGTAAACATTTATCATGTTGCCCTGCTTACTGAGCAATGTATTAGATAGGTGCATTGGAGGATAAGATAGCGCTGACTGGCGTTGAAAGACAATACTGTGTACCCAGGAGGATGAAACACATAAATTAACCAGCTAAGGGACCAAAGTAAGTGTAAGCTGATGTGCTAGAAACCATGTTTAAGTGTGTGTTGTAGGGCATATATAATAATGGTGCTTTCTGCGTCTGGGCACTAAGTATTTTGCATTGTCTTGTTTAATCCTTACAACTCCCAAGCAGTTCCTCTAATTAGTCCTTTTTTGCAAGTGGTGAAGCTGAGGCTTGGAGGTTAAATTACTTGCCCAAGGATACACATCTACCAAATGTTAGAAATTAGAATTTGAGCCCGTGGTTGAGCTGAGTCTAGAGACTATTGTAGGTAGAACTGAAGGTTTCTTCATGCACTGCATGGTGCTTGCATGTATGTGTGTGTTCTGAGATGTGCTAGGTGTCTTTTATTTACTTCCCTGAATCCCTTCTCCAACCTGCTCAGTGTCTTGGATGGCTGACCTCTTTGGATTACACCAATGAACACCTTTGGCTTTCAACTTCCAGGTTTGAGCAAAGGGAAGAAGTCAGGAGATCTGAGGGCAGGTGGAGAATGATGTTGAGTATTTATTCCTCCCACTATTCTCCACCTTGTTTCAACCTATTAACTCCCTAACTCTCCTTCCTTCCTCCTCCTTCCTCTCCCCTCTCTTTCTGAATTCCAGGGATCACTCTCACCCCTTGACTCTTCAAGCATGATTCTTTGTACTTAGTAACACTAACTCTGCCTCTGACTTTAAGAGTTGTCTCTTCATCATGAAGTTGCCCTCCAGTTCCCCTTGATTATGCTAAGTGAGATATGTCAGGAGGAAGACAGATAGCTTATGGTGTCACTTACCTGTGGAATATAGAGAAACAAAACAAAGGATCAGAAAACCCAAACCAATAACAAAGCCTGGAAATCTGAATGTAGAATTGAGATTACCATAGGGAGAGGGAGATGGGGAGAGCAAAGTGGGGAGGGGGCACCTGAACTATGGTAGAGGACAGTGGATTCCTTGGTGGTGGGTGTGGTGTGGTAAAATCACACGAAGGGTGTGACCCTGTATCTCTAGATTATATACAATGTTGTAAGCCATTGTTAACTTTAAAAAAAATTGTCTCTTGATCAAACTTAATGTCTCATACTCGATTTTTATTTCCTGATGAGACTGGCATTGGAAAATCATGTAAGACATTCCTTCTTTCCTTCCTCCTTTTCCCCCTTTCTTAATATATTCAGCAGTAAGGACAGGAAGTAGCTAAGACATATTCCTTGCCCTCGGGGAACTTATGGTATGGTTTAAACTTGGATTTACAATAGCAAGAAGGGGAATAAAGTAATGTAATTGAAAAGTGAAGTCTTTGAACAGAGAATCTAGCACGTGAAATGAGATTATGCGGTGTGAAGTGTAGCCAACAAATCACAAATTTGGTTGCTTATTCTTTCTTTGTGCAGTTAGCTCCATTCCCCTGGCCAGATTTTGAAAAACTCATCTTTACTTAGTTTAATAAAGCAACATAATGGAAGATTGGTCTGGGTTTAAAAAAATTTTGGAGAGCAATTTTTAGATTTATGAAAAAAATTTGCACAGAAAATAGTTCCCATAGTACTGTTCCAGGGCAGGGAGAGGGGCACCCCAGAACCTCAAACCTGCCCTCTCTAAATAGTTTCTGCGATCCGCCACATCAATATAAAACATACAAGACCTTAAGTGGAAACAAACTTTAATACAATCAGTGTACAATACAGAAGAGACAAGGAATATAGTTTTTAAATCAAGCACCCAAAGTTACCCATCCCCTCATGGGTAAAAGTCCACCCAAATGGGATTGGCCCAAAGCAAGGCCAAAAGCCTACCATAAGTCTAAACACCTTCCCGTGGGGACCCATAGAAAAGGGTCAGAAACAGTCAGATAAATCTGTGAGGAAAAGAGCAAAATCAAAACCAAGATCAAGGTTGCCATAGTCAGCCTCCCCACGGGTCTCTCACCCACATTTCTTTCATCAGTCCAGGCCCGTGCAGCTTCTTCACATGTCTCTGCTCCTTGGGCCTCTTCTGGTTCTCCATCCTGCTTCCTTCCTTCTCCAGAGTCTCTTCTCTCTTTCTTCTTCTCTCTTCTCCAGCTTCTTATTTCTCCTGTTCAGCCCCACCCTCTCCCTTGGGTGGGGCAGGGAACTTAGAACCTTCCCTTTTCCTGGGGACCACCCTTGTACAGTTTCACTGCTCTAAATATACTCTGTGCTCCACCTTTTTATTCCATCACTCCTTCCCCTTCACCCTTGATGACTGGTTTTTTTTTTTTTATGGTCTCCAGTTTTTCTAACTCCAGAATGTTGTATCGTTGGAGTTACATCGTATGAAACCTTTCCAGATCAACTTCTTCCACTTAGCAATATGCATTTAAGGTTCCTCCTTTTTTTTTGGCTTGGAAGCTCATTTCTTCTTATCAACAAATAATATTTCATTGTGTAGATGTTTAACAGTTTGTTTATCCAGTTACTTATTAAAGGACATCTTGGTTGCTTCCAAATATGGCAACTATAAGTAAAACTGCTATTAGCATTTGTATTGAGGGTTTTGAATGGTGTCCCATGATTTAAGATCTAAGTGGAGTTTAGGAAGGTCTGTAAGGTCTTTTTTAATAACCAGGAAAAAAGTAGTTTTTGTCTGCCAGTATTCATTTCTCCCCCTATTATTTTGGTTTGGCTGATTAGATAAGCACTCAAAAGATAACACAAGAAAAGGAAGTATTTCTGGAGTAAACTCAGATTTGAAGCCCAGTCTCTAGTCCTGAAAAGGGAATTTCTTTGACTCAGTCAAAGCCAAAGGCAGCAACTGGCTCTCTTGCCAGACACACTGAAGTTTAATCAATATTCTATCTAATCACACACTTACATATAACATGAGACTTAGAGTTTAGATACAAACTGAGTATTTGACCTGATAACGTATAAAATACTGTTTTATAATTTTACATGGACATTTGACCTGGTGACTTATTTCCAGTTGAGGAAAGTGAATACATTAGAAGTGCATATCTGGTGTGTGAACACATTGGGATGTTAATGTGGCTCTCCCTGGCTTTTGAGTAAGCAAAGAGCCATTCTTTCAAGACTTTCTGTGGCCACCAATAGTTCTGCCAAGAGGTCAGACATTCTGGGAATTTGCCAGCCTTTCTTCAGAGACTTTGTCTCACACTGAAACACGCTTAGTTTCTAGTGGTCTGTTGAAATTTAGTTTAGTGTATGTGGGTGCTGAGCCAGAACATATAAATTCCCTTTTTGAATCAACTAACTTTTGAGTGGTGAACTACAGGAAAATCGCTTCGTTTTTTTGTGTGTTTAGAGAGTCTCTCTGCTGCTTGGGGATATTATAAAGGTGGATTAGCCTGTGTTTTTAAAGCACTTAAAGTTCTCCAGGGAAAAGTGCCTTGCAACTTCTAGGCTTAATTACTGGATATATTCCAGATGGAGTAAGATGAACAAAGTGCACTTACTTTAAAGCCAAATGCTCACCCTTTTCTTCCAAGGTCTACATTTAGCTCCTTCGTAGGGGTAATTTATCTTGAAAGTGAAAGCATTTGAGTTGAAAGAGGAATATTTTAATTATTATTCAATATTCCATCATAAATATGAATTCTTTATTATTGTGGTATCTGAACCAAATAACCAAACACATGATACACAGTGGCCCAGAATCTTCCTTAACTTAAATGAAGGTGGACAGGTGCCTCCCCTTGTATCTGACGGGCACTTACACTAAACTTCTTGAACTGCTTTTGCTGGCTTAATGGAGCCTTTCTAGTCTGCAGCATTCTCTGGGTAGTGCAGAAATATTGAAAGTGAGAAATATTGAGGAATGGCTTCTTAAAATTATTAATAAAAATAACACAGGAGAGGATTTAGGGCTTCCATGGTGGCGCAGCAGTCAAGCACTGTGCTGTAGCTCTGTCAGCAGCCTTGAAGCAAGTTTGACGCTGATCAGGGAGATTCTCACATGGTGCGACAGACCTCTCCTGTCTCATCGGCTGCTCCCCTCAGCAGTGTATTTCTACTGATCTGCCTGTTCTGCTCCCCACTCTTGTCTCTGGTGAACCCTCTCGCTGCCACCCGCCTCTGGCCTGTACCCCAGCTTGTATGCATAAGTAAAAATAAATCTTTAAAAAAAAAAAGAGCATTTAGACAAATAAGACTTTTCTTTGTGTTTCATAGAAATTGACTGGCTAAAATACAACATCTCTAGGGCTTTTGGAGATTGAGTCGCCTGTTGACATAAGGTAAAGTTTGAACTGAAATAGTTGCAGACTTAGATACTTAAAAAAATGTAATGTGTGGGTGAGATGTTGGTGTCACAAACATTTGGTTGATTTCAGAGACTGCCGTTTCTCGTTTACTGATTTCCTTTTCCCTTCTTCTCTGTAGTACTGGAAGGCTATCATTGTTTTACAATTTGGAAGTGCTTTTTTACCTTTGATAAGGACTTTGATTGCAGTTTGTTAAATTTTTGTTTCTTCCACTCTGAAATGTTTTTCAGTGAACATTCACCAACTTAATTTTTTTCTCCATCTTGTTACTATCTTGACAGAACTTTAATTGATGCTAAACATTTCTTAAGCTGGATGGTAAAGTTTAAAACTTGATATGAAGTTTAATATGTTCATTTTAGTATCTTTATTCAATGCTAGTGCATAGCTAGTGCAATGCTGGTAGAAATAGTCATGAACACTAGAAATTCGTCTTTTCATATTTTTCTGGATTTTTGTTGTCTAGTAATGTAGCCTCTAGATCCTTACGGCTATTAAGCACTTGGAATACTCATGGGATTGAAGAACTGAATTTTTTACTTTTTGTTAATTTAATTTTAAATAACCAGGGCTTCCCTGATGGAGCAAGGGGTTAAGTCTTAGCACCATGAAGGTATCCTCAGCCACTGCAGCACAAGTTCAATCCCTGGCCAGGGAGCTGACACACATGGCACAGCAGACCTCTCCTGTCTCGCTGGCTGCTCCGCTCAGCAGTGTATTTCAGTGTATCTGCCAGTTCTGCTCCCCACTCTGTCTCTGGTGAATCTTCTCACCGCCCCCACACCTCTGGCCTACACCCCAGCTCTTGTATGTATAAATAAAATAAATCTTTAGGAAAAATAGTTTGTATAACCACTTATAGCTAATGGCTATTGTTGGATAGCACAGCTCCAGGGAGTCATTGCTTACTAAAGGCTGTCTAATTTTATTGCAGTGTTGGATTTAATCACAACAACAAAAGTAAAAGTTTATCAAACTTGTTTATTTTGTGCTAAGGATGTCACTGAATATTTAATTTTTAGAATATACAACACTGTGGCCTTTTGTTTTACTGTAAAGAAACAAAAATGCAGGGTGTGTAAATAACTCAGCCAAAGTCTGGGCTAGCTTATATCTTTGCTTTTCTATTTTGCCATAGGATCTAATTTCAGTTCAAACTATGGGATTAATTATCTTGTACAATACCTCTCAATTTGAGTTCATCTTACGGTTTCATGATTAGTTTGAAGTTTTACAGTATTTTCATCATCCTAAAAATGAAACCCCATACCCACTAACAGTTATTTCTTCCTACTTCCTCCCACCACCCCTGGCAACTCCAAATTTAATTTCTTTCTCTATAGATTACCCTATTCTGAGGATTTCAAATAATTGGAATCATATTCTAAATGGTCTTTATAACTCACTACTTTAATTTTTTTTGGTTCTTCCTTTGTTCCTTTTTATGGTTGAATAATATTCTGTTATATTAACATGGCACATTTTGATTATTCATTTATCAGTTGCTGGAGATTTGGGTTGTTACTACTTCTTGGTTATTACGAATAATGCTGTTATAAACATTCATGTACAAATTTTTGTAGTGACTCTGGCTTTATTTTCTTGGGTGTTATACCTAGGAATGGATGCTGGCTAATGCTCTTAGCATTTCTGAGGCAAGGGTAGTGTCATTTGAGTAAAATCTGATTAGTTTTTCATTCTTTCTTGTCATTTCTGTTCTCTAATGAATTGGGTTTGCAGTGGAGCGTAGATTCAAGACAACAGTAGGTTGTCCTTTCGTAAAACATTTTTAAAAAATCAATAGTTGTTTTCAGATTTCTGCACACACATTTAGTTTTTTTAAAAATTATTTTTAAATCTTTTTAAGTTTTTTTTTTAAGATTTATTTATGCATACAAGAGCTGGAGTGCAGGCCAGAAGGGTGGGGGAAGGGTGAGAGTCTTCACCAGAGACAGAGTGGGGAGCAGAATAGGCAGACTGACTGAAATACACAACTGAGGGGAGCAGCGGGTGAGTCAGGAGAGGTCTGCTGTGCCATGTGGGAAGCTCCTTTGCCAGGGATCGAACTTGTGCTGCAGTGGATGGCACTCGTGCTGCAGTGACTGCGGATAGCTTCATAGTGCTGAGACTTAACTTATTGCGCCACCAGGGAGGCCTTTTTTGGGAAGTTTTTTAAAAAATGTATGATAGTCTTCCTTTTTAATGCTTTTCTTCATACTTTTGAGTGAAAAGATAAATGGCAAATTCTGTGAACCAAAGCAGGACAATAATCTGTATTGAGTTCAGTCATTTTTCTAGGCTTTATTTTGTTCAGACCCTAAAAGGCTGGACTACATGCCTCCCTGCTGATTTGTCTGCAAGAAACAGCAGAGTTTTAAGGCAGTTGTTCCTTCCTTTTGTTCACTACACAGACCTTTCTTGCTGAAATCACAGAAGTCTGAAACTACTTTTTAAAAATACACATAGTTTAACTCTGAGCATGTTGCCAGAATGGTCTTATTAAAATAAGGTCATGATGTACTGAGGCATGCAAGAACATTACCCCGAATTATAGTCCAGTTGATTTAAAAGGGGAAAAATAGGTCCTAGGATAAAAAAACCTCTACATTTTCCCGATTTCCCCTATTTATCTAAATTTTCTATTGTATATTTTTTGTGGTAGACGCTAAGGAGAACATAGAAACATATATGTTGTTGTTGGCTCCAGAGAGCTTATGCAGTTAACTATATATGGCAGAAATGAAGAAAAGGCCCCAAGAATGATGCAAAGGGCTGTGGGAATGTTTTCGGTAGTTCAGAAAGACCTGGTAGTTTGGGGTCCTGGCAGAGGGTGGAATCCTGGAATCCTGAGGGGTCGATTGAGAAAGAGAGAGAGGAGGAGAAAGTCTTTTGGGTTGGCTCTTCTTTTAAAAAAAGATTTTGTAGAGTGGTTTTTAGGTTTACAGTAAGTTGAGTGAAAATACAGATTTCCCCTAGACCCCCTATCCCTAGTCATCTCTAGCTTCTTCCTTTGTCACAATTGCACATCAGAGTGAAATTTCTTTTTAACCAGGGTTGAATCTTGAATCGACTCTTTAGAGCAAGAGCATGCCTTTATTAATTTGAACTCCATTAACACATTGTTTGCGGGTGGTTTGCTACTGCCAGTCAACGTAAAACGTATAAATATGTGTCCTGCATACAATTTAAAATATTTTTGTAAGCAAAACATTATTCCCATATTACTATTCCTATAAGAAAGGATCACCACTTTCTTTAAGCCACATAGCTGGTGAGTAATAACACATTGTTTGCGGGTAGTTTGCTAATACCAGTCAAAGTAAAACGTATACATACGTTTCCCGCATACAGTGTGTTAATTAGGAGGTTCTTTCTAGTTTGCTCTTTAAAAGCTGTAATCAGTTCAGTGGACTTTCACAAACCTAGTTTGAATCTCCTCAGACAATAGAAAAACAATAAATTCCATATAACACTCTGTAGTTTGGACTTCTTCATTTGTTCTGAGGGACCTTCTCCTCCTAGTTGGACTGAGTTAGTGAAATTTGACTCACTGAGGAAATACAAACTAACCTTTACCCTCACATCTCTGGTGAATGTACTGATTAGGATGGAATGTTCCTGTATCTTAAATGTTTTCTTGCAGCCCCACTGCAGAATAGATCCTCCTGAGTCTAAGGAAGTGGAAACTAAGAAAACCATGAAATGAACCTGCTCTGTGAGGTGCCCTTGACCATGACCATTTGGTACCCAGAGATGGAGCAGTCATTGGTCACTTGGTCATTTCCTGGTGATTCTGAAACCTTTGCTGACAAAATGTTGAGGCACAGGTGAATTGAATTGTGTGTCTACTACAGAATTTCTGTGAAAACTTTGAGGAACAGATTTGGCTAATGAGGCCTACACGAACTGAAATTACAAAACAATAAATATCCTTTGCAAAATTTCTGTTTGGCAAAATGTACTTGCAACTACTACTGCTGCTTTTTCATCTTCATAGCTGTTTCAGAAGTGTGCTGAAAAGGGCCACTGCAGTGCACAACTCCACGGGACAGTGCTCATAGATATACCAGTTTATGTCACTTGCACTCTCTGAAATTGTGCAGTGCAGAGTGTGCACAGCTGCACGTGGAGGTCCTGGTGCTGAATTTGGCTCTTGGTCTTACAAGCTGTGACATGTGTGCTGGGCTTATGGATGAAATTAGACTGTTAAGGGACAAGGTCTTGAACTCCAAATAGATAACCCTGTATTTGACTACACGTCTTCCATGCCTGGTGGCATTAATCCATACTTTCACTGTTATTACCCAGGTTATTATGACATGCCTTATCACTGTAAGTTATCTCCTGGCTGATTTAAAAGGCTTTCTAACCCTGGTGTGCTGGGATTTCACTGAGCACTCTTCATTTTAAGCCCAGTTTGTGTTACTGTGGTGCTGTTGCTGGGATTGATCTTTCTGTTGTCACTAGAAGGTCTGGGTGGTGAAATGTATTGATGCTTATATGCAAGAGGCTGTTACTTCTCATACCCGAAGGCCAGCATGTTTCCAGCTGCTCCTGTTGGGGTGGGGGGGTCTAGAGCAACTGCAGCAGCTGACCTAGGAGTCCTCAAAGCACTCTCTTGCATTAAGTAGGATTAAATATGCTATTTGCCAGAGCTGTGTCTGGCAAGAGTTTTAAAACACTTCCAGGAAAGAAAAACAAAGTGTGTTTCAACCAAGGAGTGAGCAGAGTTGGCACTTACCACCATGAGGTCACTTCACTTGGGGCACAAAATGTCTAACTGATTTTGTAGGTACTTTGAGGAATACCTTAAGCTTGTGTTTCTAACTTAGAGAAATTAGAAAAATAGCTATCAACTTTGGGGTGATTGCGAACCAAGATGATATATTTTGCTCGTATAGGTTATGAATGAATATTTAATCATCCATAAATCAGATCACTCGTCATGTGAGTGGTCTAGTTTCATCACATGTTTGGCAGTTAGAGTTTTATGTAAAACAAAACCACAGACAAAACAAAGCCAATAACCCAGTCAAAAAATGGGCAGAAGAACTCAAAAGGCACTTCTCCAAAGAAGAAAAGCAAATGGCCAACAGATACATGAAAAAATGTTCAACATCACTTATAATCAAGAAAATGCAAATCAAAGCCACTGTGAGATACCACCTCACACCTGAGAGGATGGCACACATTAAAAATACAGGCAACAACAAATGCTGGAATGGATGTGGAGAAAAAGGAACTCTTCTACACTGCTGGTGGGAATGTGAACTGGTCCAATCACTATGGAAAGCTGTATGGCGATTCCTCAAATTGCTAAACATGGAGCTCCCATACGACCCAGCAATCCCACTTTTGGGAATTTACCCAAAGGACACAAAAACACTAATCCAAAAGGATACATGCACCCATATGTTCATTGCGGCACTGTTCACAAAAGCAAAGGTATGGAAGCAACACAGATGTCCAAAAATAGATGATTGGATCAAGACGATGTGGTACATATACACAATGGAATACTATTCAGCATGGAAAGAAGATAAACACATGCAATTTGCAGCAACATGGATGGAATTAGAGGGGATCATACTCAGTGAAATAAGCCAGAAAGAAAAAGAAAAATATCGAATGGTTTCACTTGTAACAGGACTATAAGGAAACCAAATAGGAGAGAGACACTCAGTGGGTGGGGGAGGGGGAGTCCGGGAGAGGGGAGAATAAGGGCACAAAATGGAATAGAAAAGAACACAAGGGACCACAGAGATGGATCACGGGTGAATTGGTGGTGGGTTACCCAAGGGGAATACAAAATGTAAAAGACATAAATAACAATAAAAATATATATTTAAAAAAACAAACTAAAAAGACCAAAACCACAGACATTTAGAACTGGAAGAAATTCTGATACCATTTATCTTGAGCTCCTCATTTTAAAGGTGTTAAAGCGGAGAACCTGAGAAGCTAAGAAACTTGTGTGAAGTGACAGATAGATGGTAGAATCTGAACCAGCAGCCAGGCCATAGTATGCCTGTGAAATAAGAGCAAGTCCTGCTCACTCTCTCCCTTGGGTGAGGTACCCTTGAGAAGTCGGAAGCCTATCAGGCACATTTAAGGAATCCTGTGCAGTTGAGTTGATTGTCACTTGACCACACTGTTGGAATGGTGTGGAATGTGCTTGTTAAAGGTCATCATCAGACGAGTGTCCTCAGACAGTTACTCTCTCTGTGCTTCCTTTTCCTGATCTGTAAAATCACATTTGCTTCCTCATCAAATGCAAAGTTGCTATGAGTTAATACTTCTCACTACATATTTGGCACTCATAGATCTGTGCAACTGAGTTGTTAGGATTATGTGTTAAAAGTTTAATTTTTTAATACCCACATATAAGAGAGGTTTAGACAGTTATCTTGTTATCTTGCTTGTGCTAAGAGTTTGGAAAGGGGAGAGACATCGATTCTAGGTAATCATAGGTTTGAATATGGACTGTTCTACTTTCTAGCTATGTGGCCTAATTCAGTTCAGTGCTACCTTTGTTCATCTGCAAAGTGGAGATGTAAATATTTGTATCTGCATTTTCATTAGGTTGTGAAGGTTAGAGGAAATGGATGTGAGACCCAGCCTTAGAGCACAGGTGTGTGGGAGGTGCTTTTTGTTCCCTTTGCAGTCCCTGCTCTCGCTCTCCTCCATGGCGACCTCAGCCCCCACCCCATTCCAACTCTCAGCAATCTCTCTCCATCTGCATCATCGTATCACTCCTGCATCACTTTCCTTCCCTTCACTGAATTACTTAAAATAGCTTATTGTGTATTTCTTTTATTTGTCTGAAATGGAGGGCTTCTTCAGAAGAAGCTTTAAGATTTGTATTTATCTTGGATCACTTTCTCTTCAGAACTAAGGCATAACAGGTGCTCAGTACGGAGCTGTTGGTGTTGGAGAAGCAGTCCATCCGAGTGCCCGAGAGTGAGTGTCCTGCCAGCGTGTTCAGAAGGTGCATTCTTCATCTATTTCTCAGTCCCTGGTTTGAATCTCAGTACTTCTGTGATAGTGCTTTCTGCTTCTGATTTCTGAGAAGCCATTGTTCTTTTGTCTCTGTGTTCTAGTCCGAGAAACAGGAAATATTCCCGATCATCGAATTGTTAATAGTAAAATTTCTGCATAAGATTTTTAATCATACTCTTCTATCAGAGTGCCCCACTCAAGATTCATTGCAACTTTCAGTCATATTCAATAAAACAAAAACAAATTTGTGTTGTTTTCATGGTTCAGGAGCTGCTTGGCAATGCTTGCATTTTATAGTACCTTTTCTCTGCAGAATAGAAATTGCTTTCTAAAGAAGATTGAGTTTTTACAGCTATAGAGTCTGAAGCCAGTAGAAATCGTTAGCACTATCAGTCTGGGGGATTAAAATGTAATACTTTCTAATATGTGTATTATAACTAATTTTTATGTTTTACTGCTCAGAATTTGTTTAAAAAGTTTCTAAATGTACTTTTTCTTTGACTATTGCTTAACATGTGGTTGCTAGTAGTATTTATGAAGGATTTTCTCATTCAGGTTTTATTGGGCATTTTATGGTAGGTGCTGGGACCTGAGGATATAGTGGTGAATGACACGAACTTGTCTTTTGCCCTTGAGGATTTTCTAGTGGAAAATAGGGGAAAAATAGCCTTCAAGTAAAGTAATGGATAAGAAAGGGTTAAAGTCAACAGACATTAATAAATTGTACTAAAAGTAATGAATATTTTAAGAAAACTATTTAAGAGGCGATAAATTGTGAAAATAGGTCAAGATATTTGCATTTCCCCCCATGATTGTTCATTTTTGCAAGGACTGTAGATCTTTATTTTTTTGAAATTTGTGTGGCACAGAATCCAAAGGATCTTAGATATTTTCCTACAACTGACAGCTACAACAAGCTTAACCCTTGAGAATATAGAATTTCCCTGTGCAGCCAATCAAGGGAAAGGGAAAAGATCTTTTTAAAAAAGTTAAGACCACAGTGGATGTAAGGTGACTCTTCTGTTTTCATTAGGAAACAGACAACTGCACATTTGCATGATATTTTGGATACTTTTACTCTATGCTAGATATTTATTTGATATTTTTTAAAAGATTTATTTATTATTTACAAGCTGGGGTGCAGGCCAGAGGTGTGGGGCAGTGAGAGGGTTCACCAGAGACAAAGTGGGGAGCCGAACAGGCAGATCGACTGAAATACACTGCTGAAGGGAACAGTAGGTGAGGCAGGAGAGGTCTGCTGTGCCATATGGGAATCTCCCTGGCGGGGCATCAAACTTGCACTGCAGCTGTGGACAGCGCCACAGCGCTGCACTTAACATGTTGCGCCACCCGAGAGGCCCTATTTGATAATTTTAAACTTGGGTTGTCATCGACAGTCACCCTCCTGAGGCAAAAAAAATTTAAGTTCCTAATTTTTTTCCCACAGTTTGATGATGTGAGCTGTACTTACATCTAGTGTAAAATGTTTTCTTTGCCTTTTTGAAAAAGATAGGAGAATTGACTATTAATACTGAAGTAGCTAAAGGAAGAATCAGTAGAAGTTAATATATTTGAAACAGTTTAGCAGTCATAAATGATTTATGCCCTTTATCTTCTTTTAGCCATTCCTGCATGGACCAGATTGATAACCCATAGGAAGATCATAGCCATATAGAGTCTATATGTGCTTGAGAAATTGTAAAAATCTGAATAGAGTTTTATGCCTGGGGGGAAATTCCTGTGAATCTCAGTTGATAATCCACTCATTCCTATTTTAGAATCCTAAACTTTTTACTCAAGGAAATACAACTTGAAATCATATTTTATTTAGGCAAGGTCAGGATTAACAGGATTCACTGGCAGTGATTAATTACTACATTTTACATAACTACTACCAACAGGTGTCTGCAAAATTTGGTTGCTTGTTCTTTTTAATTGGTTGGTGTTGTTTTTATTGTTAAATAGTCCTATGTATATATTTAATTTGATACACTGCTTAATTTTTGTGGATGAAATTTACATCACTACAATCCTCATTTAATAAAAATAAAACCAGATGCCACAGTCCCCATTATATGAAAGTAAATGTGCTAAGTATTGGGTGGTGTGCTTCCTATATTTGGAAGGATCCTCTAAGAGGTGTGCTATATAATCTATATTTTATATAGATATATATTTTATATCTCTGTCTCCTATAAAGATTCAAGCTCAGTATTACCAAACTTTTAAAAATATCAAGAAAATCAAGAAACCTGAACTTTATGTTAAATCACTAAACCCTTAAATGTTGTCAGCTAATTAATTTTTTTAAAGAGCACAATGCATGGCAAACAAACCGATTAAAAAGCAAATTCCCAGTGAGGCAGCTTTTTAACTTCTTAACTTCTGCTCCAGTCAGGGTCGATAATTAAAAGTGCAACACGGGATAGAACTGTAGAGTAGTTTTTAAGTAAGTGAAATTCTTTCAAGTGGCAGCATATCCTGGAAACTTTTTCCTCTTTCTAGAAATGAAAGTATCAGAGAAGAAAAAAGAAAAAGATTTTGGAGTTGTACTTTCCAGGTGTGCAATGCAGGAAAACTGCACATTAAAAAATTCCTGTATGGGCAGTCAGTGGTAGGACAAGTTGAATAGCAGTAGGAGCACATGAATTCCATGAGTGAATTATGTCTTGGCAGAAATTTGAGTAATTATAAATGTGGATTGGGATGTTGCTGTGTGTTTAGCAGATCAGTTCTAATAGAGAGAGGTGACCTGTTCCAGCACAAGTGTTTCTGCTTCGGGGTGGATGTCTGTCTTTCTGGGGACACCAAAAGAAGTGCTTCTTTGACCACATCACTCCCTTGTTCAGCCCTCAGTGGGTTTCCAGTGCTCACCTGTCAGAGTCCATCCCTGACAGCCCTTCCTCTTCTCAAGTATTCCCATTTCCCAGTACTTGGGGACTCCTCTCAGTTCCCCTATGCATGAGTCCCTTTGCTTTTGCATCCTTGTACCTGGTTCCTGTATCCCCTTTGTCTTGAATAAACATTGCCTGGTTATTTTTTGTTTTCCAGAGTCAGCTCAAATATCTTTCCTTGAGCAAAAGTTTCCTTGCTGCAAACCAGCACTTCATCAATTCTACTTCAGGGTGAATCCAGAAACAGACAAAAACTGTATTTGTATGATTCTGTTCTCTGCCAGGGTTATGAGAGACATATTTTATGAGCTCAATAGGTATGCTGCAGAAATACACGGATTTAGTGAGTTTCTGAAGTGAGGTATATTACAGCTTCTTTTGGATGATTCACAGGGCATGTGAGCTATTGGCTGAGAATTAGTATAGCAAGTACATTAACTTGTGTCTGACCCAGTGTTTCTCAAACTCTCAAGCACCATTGAACACTTTTGTTTGAGAACATCTGTTAATATCTTGAGCAATGTCAAATATGGGAACATAATTTGGGGAAATATTGCCTTAAAACATGGTTTTTGTTAATAAGAAACGTCTTAGGAAGGAATTCCTCGAAGTAATGGAAATACCAGGTAGATTTTGTCCATTTCTTTGGGTGGACTTTATGATTTGGTTTCAATATTTCTGTATTTAGATCATTATCAGCTGGAACTGGCCTCCTTGTCACATAATCCAGTCACGGAAGAATGCAGATTTGTACAACATTCTTTTTATTTTCATTTGAAAACTTTTATTTGAAAAATTTCAAACACATCCAAAAATAGGGAGGAGGTAATGCTCAAGCCCCGGATACTTGTTAGGCAGATTCAGTGGTTATTAGGAATTTGTTATATACTTTACCACTTACTTTTTTTTTTCCCCCTGAACTAAAATATATCCAAGACATCATGTCATTTCACTATTACACTCTTTGGTGTGTATCTCCATAGAAGGGGACAGTGTCTCCTATTATCTCAAAAATATTGTCATACTTATAAAAATTATACTAATTCCTTGCTAATATCTAATATCTAGTCTGTATTCTAATTTTGAAAAAAAATTGCTGTATAATTCACATACCATAAAATTCACTCTTTAATGTACAGTTCACTGGTTTTTAGGACATTCAGTTATATAATCATAGCTACTATCTAGTTTATAAGACATTTTTAGCTCCCTCCCCCCAAAGAAATCTGTACTTACTTGTAACGACTTCCCACTTTTCCCTCCTCCAACTAATTTCTGTCTCTAGACTTTGATTGTTCTGGACACTATGTAGTTTTTTGTGACTTTTTTAGTTTAATGTTTTCAGAGTTCATCTGTATTGTAGCATGCATTGGTATTTTATTCCTTTTTATTGTGAGAGATATCCCACAGTGTGATACATCATTTTGTTTATTCATTCATCAGTTTGAGATATTTCTACTTGTTGGTTATTATGAAACATGCTGTTTTGAACATTCATGTACAAGTTTTGTGTTGACCTATGTTTTCATTTCTTTTGTGTATCTCCCTAAGAGTGGAATTGTTGGGTTATATGGTAATTCTATATATAACTTTTTGAGGAACTGCCAGAGTTTCCCAAAGTAACATTTTATATTTCATCAAGAACTTATGAGAGTTTCAGTTTGTCCACGTCCTCACCAATCCCTGTACCTGCTCTGTCTTAGATTTTAGTTATCTTAATGGGTGTGAATTGGTTTTGTTTGTATTTCCCTAATGTCTAATGATGTTAAGCACCTTTTCATTTGTGTATTAGCCATTTTATATTTTCTTTGGTTAAATTTTTGTTCAAGTTCTAGCCTTGCTTTAAATTGAATCCTCTTTTAATTACTGAGTTGCAAGAGTATGTATTCTGAATAGTAATCCCTAATCAGTTATATTGGCTCAAATGGTTTTTAAAAATTATTTTTTTAATTTATATATATTTTACATTATTGTTCATTTTTGTACAGTGTGTGCTTTCTCCTCTGAGGTGTAGTTACTGTAAAATTCCCACTACCAATTCATTCATACTCCATCACCATAGTCCCTTTGCTCTGCCTCTCTTTTGATCCCTCTCCCTCCTCCCCTGAAGAACATCTCTGATTTATAGTTGGGTGCAAATGTTTTATCCCTCTTCTTTGGGTTGTCTTTTACTTTCTTGATGGTGTCCTTTGAAGCACAAATGCTTTAAATTTCAATCAAGTTCTATTTAACCTATTTTTCTTTTGCTTGTGGTTTTGGTGTCATATCTAAGAAACCGTTGTTTAATCCAAGGTCATGTAGATTTATACCTGTGTTTTATTTTTGTTTTTTTTTTTGAGGGGAGAGTTTTATTTCTTATATTTAAGCCTTCCATCCATTTTGAATTAATTTTTGTATATGGTGTAAGAAGGGAACACCTTCCTAAAACTCATATTTTAGCTTCAGCTTTCAGGGTCACTTGAAACACAGTTATTTTCTCTTTATCACTTACTTGTGCACCTCATCTTCCATCCCAACTAATGGCATACTTAGCTAATCATGGCATAATTTAGAAGAATCTGTTTGTGTACCAGGGAGTAGTTACAATCAGTGTCTAAGAGGACAAAGTCTATATTATAAATGTGATTACATTTAATTAAGCAAACAGCCAAGTTGCGATGGACATCTGCTGTTTTTACCTTCCTTGTCTACTTTCTATTTTTCTGGAAATGGGATTTGTTTTTTTCTTTGTAGGTTCCCCTTCTTACAGGTTTTGTATATAACCTTAACCTTACAAATACTCACTCTTGCTCAAGGAGTTGGCAAATTGTGCTGGCTTGTTCAATGCAGGTTGCATTTCTAGTGCCATAGTGGTTGTTTTCATGATATACACAGACCCAAAAAAGAGCCATGAGAGAGATGCCTGCAACTAGTGGGGGAGGGGGAGACTCTTTTATAGTTTGGACGTACAGTGGCTTTGCCATCAGAAAAGAGTCAGTGTTTATAAAGCCACAAGAAGGAAAGGTGAGCTTGAGGGCTGGATTATTAACTATCTAGTTTTGCCTGAAGCTATTTCTGGACTTTGCAGATACATGAGTCTGTACATTCTCTTTTAGATTCAGAGTTGAAAACACTGGTTTTGCATAGAGAGAGTGCTAGGAGTTGAAGACACTAACTATACAACACACTTTCCTGTCTTCATGGATGTGATAACCTAGAAGCAAGGCACATGGAAATAAATAAATGACAAATGCAAGAGTAGATATCAGTATCAAATAGATGTACGGCACAACTTTGGGAAGGAGTAGGGAACTGGAAAAAGTTCTCAGAAAATAATTCCTGATGTAGAGTTGAAAGATGAATTGACTTTCACTAAGTCTGTAAACAACAAACTTCATTTTTTCACCGCAGCCTGCAGAAGTCATTTCCATTATTTTGTTGGAAGGTGGATGTGTTGTTACATTCTACCAGTGGTATGGCACTGACCTTCTAATGGGCCATACCGTAGAACTTTCTTCTTCTAATTTCTATGAAGAGATGATGGAAACTCTATAGAGCATGTCATCAGGAAATTCATAGTTTGAGAGATAATATTAAAGTTTTTCAGACTTAATTTTACTTAGTGTATTCTTGAGACAAAAGCCCAGTGTAGTAGTGTGCATTAAATGGCTCTGACTTTGTAGACCCAGGGTTATTTCGTCCAACCCATTTTATTTCACAGAGAAAAAATTATAGTCTATCTTGGCTATAAAATGTACCCAAAGTCACATAGCATGACTCGACCTGTAACCTTGCTTTCCTTATTCTTGGTGCAGTCATTCTACAAGAAGCAGAAAGAGAGGAAATATGTATCTTCTCCTATTGAGGCTGTTATCTCAAAATGTTCTTAAGAATTCTTTCTTAAAAACAAAAGCTGGTGGGGCTTTTGTTTAGAAGTAAAATTCTTAAGGAAAAAATTAAAGAATAGGGGAGGGTATTATGTGGATGAACCTTTTGTTTAGCAAACTGCCAGCTGGATGTTGTGATTATTCTGAGTTTGGTATCCAGACTCCGCTGGAATGGCTGGCTGGCTGCCATCTCTCACCCAGATGGCACTGCATGTGTCTGTTCAATCAGGCGGGAAGTTGTGGTTCTCGTGCAGATTGTCAGCACACCTATTCCCAGCTCTCAGGGTTTCTAGCAAACTGATTTTGAGATCAAGCAGTTATTGAACAGTCATAGATCCTTTTATCTCTCAGGAGATTTTGTTCTGTTTTATTTTCTTTATTGAGTCACCATTTCCCCCCCTCTACAATCTTCATAATAAAAAGGTTATGTAGACTCACTGTAGCTTTGGATAAGGTTATCTGTGGTTAAGTGTGAAAATGTAAGATGTAAGTAAATAAAATTTTTAAAAAGTAAAAGAAAATTGTAGCAATGTTTCATGCTAATATTTGGTCCTTTTGAGTGGTGGGTACTTAAAATTTTTATTCAAGGTAGGATCAGAAAGGGAAGTCTGTATTGCTTGTTTTGAAGTTTCACTTGGACAGCAAGTCCTATTTTGTATGTTTTTTGAGGGGTGCAGGGTAAATCAGGGCAGCTGATGTAATGTGCAGGGAAGGGTAATACTCCTTTCCCTCCCTCCAGCAAACTTTGGTCCATACCACCATGATTTCTTCATTTCTTTCCTGATGCTCAGTGGAATTGCTTCTAGTGAGTTGCTCATCGTTGTGGTCATGAGACTTGCCTAACAAATAAGAAGTTCCTTAGGGTGTTTACTGGTGGTTTGGAAAGACAAAAACTAAATGAACATGACATATGCCCATGTAAAGTTTGCTGTCTAAAGCTGACGATGACACAGAAAGACAACTGTGTTTCAGCTCAGCTGCAAATTATTCAGCTCCCTTTGGTATCTAGGAGCCATTTGCCAGAGTTTTGAGAATGGAAAAGTCTTGTCAGTTAACCTCAGGTCTAATGTAGTTTATTTTGGGGGATAAGTGAAATAGGAGGAAAATAGAACTTTGAAACCACCTGGCTCTGTTGTGTAAAAGTGACTGGAAGAGGCAAAATCTGAATAAAGCTAAGACAGAAGAATACAAAATATAAAGAATATAGAAGATCCCATATTCTCTTCTTTTTAAGTAATAACTTTATTGAAATATTAGTCACATACCATACAATGCATCAGTTAAACGCATAGGGTGATATTTGGTGTCATCACAGAGTTTTACAGCCTTTACCCCAGTCAATTTTAGAACATTGCATCACTGCCAAAACCTACTTTGTATACTTCACCTGTCATTCCTCTGTGCCCTCTGCCCCATCCTGGCCCTAAGCAACCGCTAATGTAATTTCAGTCTCTATGGATTTTCCTGTTCTAAACATTTTTATCTAAATGGAATCATACAATTATGGTTCATGCTTTTTTCCTGTTCGTGTCTTCCACTGAATGTCATGTTTACAAGATTCCTCCATGTTATAGTTTGCATCAGGGCTTCATTTTTCTTTTTGGCCAAATACTATTTTATTGTACAGATATACTGTATTTTCTTTACCCCTTCTTCAGTTGATTCACCTTTTAGTTGGTTTCACCTTTTGACTATTAGGAATGATTTTGCTGTAAGCATTTGTGTTTAAGTTTTGCTCTTATAGGGATATGATACAATGGTCAGAGGGAAATTATTCTAAAATATCTGAAACATTTTATTTTGACATAGTTTAGATGCTGATTGACCTTTATGACACAGAACCTCTATTCTAAGGAGTAGATGAAAAATTTAGAAGGCTGATTTTAGTTCAAGTTATGGAGCTGGAATTTTTCAACTGGTTCCATTCTGAGGGCTTGTTGAATTTATTCCTTCATCCTTATCACTAAGAGTAGTTCTCATACTCTTGTCTTTTCATTATGTCTAAGGGCAGGGACTTCTATCAGGCAGTGTGGGGCCCTACTGCAGTGACTCTCAAGGAGCAGAGTGGGGCAATAAGTAGAGGAAATAAACATATGATATACTGCAGTGTGTTAGTTACCATTATGGGTGCTAATGGTTGGAGAAAGCAGAAGTGATGTCATCATTCTGGACATGACAGAGAAGACTGCACTTCCTGGGTGTGATCACATTCACATTTGAATTTGTAAAAACGGAATGATAAACTGTTTTTTCCCCCCCACAATATAAAATAATTCAAATTTTTACTCTTTTTTTTTGGTTACCATCATGATCATTATATTTTTGCAATCAGTATGCATTCTTTTTTCCAGTACAAGCCCTCACTTACCCTTTTTACTAGGGAAACAAAATAAAATAAATCAAACTACCAACCCCTATCAGTGACACAGAATTAAAAAATATTATATGAATTTCTATGGTTGCCTTTTTGGGGCTATTTGATATTTATATTTTGACTAACTTTTTTTTAAAAAAGATTTATTTATTTATGCATACAAGCTGGGGTGCAGGCCAGAGGTGTGGGGCGGTGAGAGGGTTCACCAGAGACAGAGTGGGGAGCAGAACAGGCAGATCGACTGAAACACACTGCTGAGGGGAGCAGCGGGTGAGGCAGGAGAGGTCTGCTGCGCCATGTGGGAATCTCTACTGCCGGGCATTGAACTCGTACCACAGCTGTGGACAGCTCCACAGCGCTGTGCTTAACCCGTTGCGCCACCAGGGAGGCCCTATTTTGACTTTTCTTTTTCTTTTATCCAATATCTGCACAGAAAACTTGGATGGTAATGGAGTAGAATAGGTTAAGGTGTATGTGGAAATATGAAATTCTTAGTGTTAAAACTGCATATTTTATTAGAGATTAAAATTTTAGCTCTAAAACATTAATAGAATTTTTTCATAGGTTTTCTCATTTTACACTATCAAATGACATTTAAAGTCTAGGTTGGTTCGTGTTTAAAGAACACTAATTAATGTCTTATAGAGGCTATAAAGATTGCTTACTTCATTATATTAAAGGCTATTGAATTTGGAAGAAACTCTTGAAATTGATTAATCCATTGCTCAGTGACACAGTAGATGGTACTTATTAACACAGTTTTCTCTACAAGTTTGACTTAAGTATGATAATTATAAAACATCATTTCACTGAGAAAAATTTGTATGTGAATAACAACAAACATCTTTTATAAATCACAAAAGTATAAATATCAGGCCTTATTTGCAATGCAACACATACTTTGATTTCATGGTTATTGCTGATTGCACCAATAAAATATAATGAAAAGCTGTGATTGATGCATTTTTAAGTATTCTAACATCCACTGAATTTATATCAAAGTTAAAACTTATTTTCACATTGATATCAAGTATCTAATAAACTAAATTAATAGCTTGTTTGTCACCCCATATATATACAACTTATTATTTTTATAGAATGTTCAGTTATACATATTGTATTGGAATGGATATTTTGGTGGGTTTTTTTTTTTTTAATGTTAAAACCTCATCTCTCACACACAAGGTAACTATCTGCCCCTCTTAGAGAATTGTCAAAATCATTGAGATGATCTGTATGGATGCACTTATGACACTCAGAAAGATACTTCTGTATGTGTATAAATGTGTGGCAAAGTTAGTTTAGTGGAGAAATACTTAGAATTGTGCATTTTATTTTATTTATTTTAAAAATCATTTTTATTTTCTTACATCATTGTCATATTTGTACAATAATTGGTTCCTCCCCTCAGGTGTAGCTCTCCTGCCACCATATCACCTATGAACCATCCACATGGTCCCTTGTGTTCTTTTCTCCCTTGTTTTGATGCCCTTCCCCTGCTGTATGCCTCAGATCTATGGTCAACTTGTTTTGTTATTTCCTTGACCTTTTATTTGGTTTCTCTAAATTCCACCAATATAGAGTGACACCATCTTATATTTATCTTTTTTCTTCTGACTTATTGATATTTTCTCTCACATAAGCCCTTCCAGATCCATAGAATGGATGTTTTGTTATGGAAACACTGACTTTTGGGCATTTCACAAGCTGGCTGTCTTGTTCACAATGAATGGGATATAAATATTGCATGGTAATTTTGAATGAGTTTTATGGAAACTCCAAAGATGGAACAGTATTTTTAAGAATATGGTTCTCGATAAAAAAAGGAAAAATACACCCGTTAGAACAAAACCATATGTCAATTACCAGGCTGTAGGTCAGCTGGGGTAAGATCATGAAGTAGAGTATGTAAGAGATTTCTGGCTGCTGGTGGTGGCTGGAGATCACTTGATAAGGTTGTCAGAGTTTGGGTTGGAAGTTTCAGCCTGGATAAATTTTACCAATCTCTTTAGAGAGTTTAGCCATAGCCAGAGAAAAGCAATTAGTGAAGAAAGGAGCAGTCCCAAATTCCTCTAGAAGAATATGCATGAAGATTTTCTCCAGATATAGACATGTGCAAGGTAAGAAGAGAAATGAGTTATAGACTAACCTCAACAGCTTGATTTACTTCCATAATTATCCTTGGGAATGGAAAGGTCAAAAAATTCAAACCTTTCAGACTTAGATGTTTTTAGGCATGATTCTATCCTCAGAGGGCTAAAAAAGTATCATAAAGTACATAATTATGACTGTGCAAACATGTTTTTCCAAAACAGTTTGTCTAGGCAGTTTTACAAGTGGTGAGTAGAAACCGCAGCAAAACACTTGCCCCTTCCCAGAATGCCCTGCACCCTCCCACCCTGCATACTGACAGCTCTGGACCTCCCAGGACAGGCCAAAACTTTTCCCCAGCCCAACCAATTTGGCTGGGGGATCAAGCTCGGTTTTTTTTTTCTTTAAAGATTTATTTTATTTATTTATGCATACAAGAACTGGGGTATAGGTCAGAGGTGTGGGGTGTGTGTGTGAGAGGATTCACCAGAGACACTGGGGAGCAGAACAGGTGGATCTACTGAAATACACAGCTGAAGGGACCAGCGGGTGAGACAAGCGATGTCTGCTGTGCCATGTGGGAAGCTCCCTTGCTGGGGATCGAACTCATGCTGCAGTGGCTGCTGATAGCTTCATAGTGCTGAGACTTAATCCCTTGCACTACCAGGGAGGTGCCTAGAGCTTATATTTTAATACAGAAGAGAGACAATAAAAAGTACATTCTATATGGTGCATTAAATAGTGATAATTATCAAGGAGGGAAAAAAAAGCATGGAAAGGAGGTAGGAGGTTTTGGGGGCACTTATGTTTTTGATGGAATGGTCATGGAAGGTCTCCCTGAGAAACTTGCCTTGGAAAAAAAAAGATGAAAAGGCCATGAAAGAACCGTAGTTATGGACAGGAAGGGCGTTCCTGGAAGAGGGAATAGCTAGTGCAGAAATCTAGGTGTGCTTCCAGGAAGGAGTGAAAGAGAAGGGACTAGGCAGAATGAGGAGGGGAGAGTGGTAGGAGGTGGGTCCTGGTGAGCACCTGCACTTCTAGGACCTGTATGAGATGTTCCAAGGCTCTTTGAATAAGGAAGGTAAATCAAATCAAAGGAACTCACCTTTCCTATTTTCTAATTTTTATTTAGTTGTATGTTTTTAATGTGCTTGAACATATGAAGAGAAGTAATGGTGTATACTGTATAGGTTTACAAATTCTTTCCTATTTATGTCAACATAGGTTATTTTGAAATTTTAGCAGATACTTCAGACTGTATTTCTAAATTTGGTACATGACTTTTCACTTTGGAAGCAATCAGTAAAGACCTCTCTGGTCCATTTGACTTTACCAATCCTTAGACAAATGCCCACAGGAGATTATTGTACTATAAGCTGGTGAACTCTGGTTTGTAATCTTGTTTAAGCAGTGAGAGTTGCAAAAATTCATCTCTGAAATATAATTTCTTGTCTTTCTCCTACCTGCTAATTTCCTCCTAAATTTATGCATTCCACTAAAACTTACTGTGCAACTCATGATATTTGTAATAGTCAATTTCAGACTAATTTTATACCTTTTTCCTAAAGAAAGGTATCTTAAAATTATGTCACTGAAGTCACTTTTCTACTCTCTTATTTTGCTGTTGGTTGTTTATTTGCTTTTTCAAAGAAAATGGAGTGATGTTTATAAAATCATGGTTTCAGTAATGTTCCAGAAACCTAATGGTAGTCATTTTATTGAGATCTTTATCGTACATTCACTAAAGGAGAAACACCAAATGACTTTGCCTTTTCAAGGGCATGGGAAAGAATACATAGCATATTTTCTTGGAAGCTTTTCTTTCTTCTTGTGAATAGAAGGAAAGTCTACCATCTATGCCTGATGCATGTGTAATCAAGCCGGAAGTTGATGTTTGATGTCTAAGATGACTTGATTTTTTCATTTTAGTGACATTTGTGAATCTTATTTCTGTGTTGATGGGTAGGGGAGATAGGGCGAGTGTTACAAATGTCAGCTCTCTGAGGTTGGTGCATTAGTGTCCACCGTGGGGCACGTTGCTCCTTAGACTCTCAGGGGAATGGGTGAGGAAGATTGCCAGGGGTCCCAGCTGTGTGACTGGCGAACAGATGGACCACAGAGGTTCCCCTTTGGCAGAGTCAACAGTTGGGCCAGAAAGATTCAGTGACGAGTGTAAACTTTTGTTTAGTTTGAGTGAGTAGGAGCAGGGCTTCTGGTCTCTGGTTATTAGCTAATAGTAAGAGTGAAATGGAGGAAGACTGCAGCCTTTGCTGGAGAAAAGTTAAATGTTAAATTATACGTTTGTATAATGTAGGGACTTAAAGGGAATCTACTTATGTTAGAATATCAAATGAAGCCACTGTATTGAAGGACAGGTGTTTGGTGGGTTGTACAAGGCTAAGCAGAGGGACCAGTAGAAAGAAGAGAATAGAAGTGTTTTATCGGCCACCTTGGCCAGTACTTGGGGCGAAATCTAGTTGTTGATTGCTGAGACCCTTCACAGTTACATCAGTTGGTATGTGAGTGAATATACCTGATCCAAAACTTTAGAGAAGGGTAATAGCAGGAACTGAGGGAAGAATTAACCCCTGTTTTATTTTTTGTTTTTGCTTATTCATTTTATATCAACACTGGTTATTGAAATAAACTGAAGAGCGGGATGAATTTCTCTTTTATTAACATGTTATTTCTTAACCTCTTCAGTGTGAGGATAAACTTGTCTCTCAGATATGTTCTGAGGACCCCACAGTATATAACATCACTATTCTTCCCTTTAAAGATAGGTGATTCAATGCAGAAGGATGACACAAGAGCAGAGGGCATGTTCACCTTTATATAAATGCAAAAGTCATAACTGGTTCACTCATTTATTCATCAGACATGCCCTGGAAACTACCTAACAGGTGCCTGGTACTAGATACTAGGAATGCAGAACACGGCCTAATCAGTGGCTTAAGAAGGTGCTTCCAAATGCCTATACTTAAAATTTAAAGAACAAGAGAATAATCATGCACCTAAATTACCTCCAAAGGAATTGTATTAGTGAGACTTACAAGGAGAGGTTGGAAACAGTTCTTAAGAAACTTAGCTCAGAGATAATATTGTGTGGCCTACTTGAACTATATTAACTGATGGCAATCTGAGTTTGCAAAATAATTTCAGCTGTATATTCAGATATAATATTTTAAAGCTATATTCAGCTGTATATTCAGATATAATATATTAAAGCTTTTACTCAAGTATTTTTTTGTTTTATAATAACATGATTGACATAAGTTTTAAGGCCCTTTGGATAAGAAAGGGCAGGACTGTATACGAAACTAAAGAAGTTAACCTTGCCGTGCTTTTTCTAATACTAATATATTGCATCTTTAATAGCCTGTTATAGAAATTATCCAGAGTTGAATAAATATATGTTGTCAGCTTGTTTATTCCTTCCAGGGACCTCTAGAAACACCAGTCCGTAAAAAAATTATTTTGAAAAGAAGTTACAGGTAATAATTTGAAGAACAGGAAAGAGTCAACTGGTATATATTTTTAACCTCCTGATATACTCTGCATATTGTGAATATAAGAATATACAGGAAAATTCTTAAGCAAACATAGTTTTGTTGAATGAGAGGAGGTGATTTTCCTTTCTTTTTCTTTTTACAAATCAATCCATTTTGCTGGCACAGTGCAGCTGTGTTATATGACTTGCTATTGAATCTTTCATTTTTAAGAATGAATTTTTAAAGCTATCTTGGGCTGTGTAGATTCATGGTCACCATTGCTGTTGAAGAAACTGCCTCAGTGTTGAGGATGGAGGCCTACAACTCAGATGTGTGGTGACTCTTCAGGGCCATAAGCTCGGTTATATTTCTCCCAGTGGTGCTTCAGATATGATCAAAAATGATTTTGTGTCATTGAGTGTGAGGGGTTTTTAGCATTACTACCCTCTTTGTATGTATATATATTATTTTCATTTGTATATTTTATGTATATTTGCGTGCATATTTGTTTATATATTAAGTAATTTTATTTTTGTGTGCACAATATTTATTTTTGTGTACACATCCACACCCTGTATTTATCTGTAAAACCTGTATAATTTGAGGACTAAATAAGAAAAATGTTTTCATAAAGATTGGAATCTTGTATAGCATCTGAATTTCTTTACATTGTGAAATACTAGTTCTACTAATGACATTAGAAGGACATTAGTTTTTAATCTGCCTTGGATTTTATGACATTTCTTTGCGGTGAGTTGGAATTTTAATGTATCACTAAACATTTTTCTAATGTCTGATTAAAGAATAGTTTATTTTGATGTTATCTTAGTTTGTCAAGTATTCGCTAATGCCATTCAATTTCTTTATCCTTAGAGCAGCGTGGATAGAAGAGCACCAGTTCTTCATTGATTTGGAAATAAAATATAGCGTGAATAATAAATTTAAAATCACCATGTAGAAGTCAGATGAGACCCTGAGGTCAGACAGAATGAGTTTCTGTTTGTCTTGATCTCAAAGACTGCTCTATGTTCGAAATCTGTTGGGAAAACTAATCACATTCCCTCTGTAGGTTCTTCACATTCGGGCAGTGCGTTAAGTTGCAAGTCTTGTTGCCATCACATATCACACATGCATATTATGGAGTGACTCAGATCAATTGCTAGAGTGTTTGGACACTTTTCTTACTGTGAGTCCTTGATGTGGAGAGGAGGTGGGTGTGATATAACTCCATTGCTTTGACAGTTTTTATTTTATTGGCACAGATTTCTAGTGGAGATACAGTTGTGATCACAAACTAGAAGACCAAGTAGCCCTTTTATGATGGTAAAACTGAAAAAATCAGATTTCAGTCTTTCTTGGATGTATTTTAGACTATGAGTATGTGCAAAATTAACATGTTTTCCAAAAACTCTATTGGAAAATTAAAGCCTCATTTATGGATTCTGTTAAGAGACAGATTTCAGCATGTGTGATTAGTGTATATTCTTGAAAGTATGGATGCTTGGGTTTATTTTACAAGAGAGCATCAAGGCTAGAATTTTAACTCCCCTCTTGTCATGTGTCTTTCTCTTTTTCTCTTTTTGTATATTTTGTATATTTCTGTTCTTATGAAATACTGTAAGACTACTTGCAACATAAATTTCAAGCTATTGTATGTTATTTAGAAATAGACATTTCTACTCTTTCACATTGTTAGTCTGCAGAACAGGGAGACTTTTAAATTGAACCCAAACTTGTAAATTTCATCAAATGCTGCTCATGAAGGGCTTAGTTCATTTGTTTGAGACAATTATTTTCATCATATATTTGGTAGAGGTGACACCATTAGGTATCTACCAGACACTCTCACATTTGATTCTACTGAATAGATGTGGGATTAACAGGTACTTTACATTGCCTCTAAGAAGATGCTGACTGGCGATGCCAGCTGTTGTCTAGGATGCCCATGCACTGCTGCCCTCATCGGCCTATCTACCTATATTTGCTAATTGTACTTAAGTCTGTAATAGTAAACTGGTATAAATATAAGTGCATGAAGAAAGTAGTAGTTTCTATGAAAAATAAGCTAAGTATGTTGGAAAGGTATGATATAGGCATGTTCTAAACTTTTTCTTTCCTGTTGTTTGAGGTCGGAGACACTAAAGACTGTGCTGTACAAATTCAGAAGCGTTTATCCCAGTGTTTTAAATCCTTTCCTTATTAAATACAATACTGGGATTTCTAGGTGATGCAGAGATTGTATTGAAAGTATTGTATCAATACTTTCAGAAAAATGGCACAATACAAAGAGCATTAAAATATCTTTTATCTCTTGTTTTGTTTTTTATTACACTTGTCTGCCTCTCTGTCTGTGTATAGCTAGATACAGACTCACACAATCTCTCCCATACTTTTTCTGAAAATTAAAAAAAAAGAAAAGATTTATTTGGGCCTCCCTGGTGGTGCAGCGGTTAAGCGTGGCGCTGTCGGCGGCAGCTACGTGAGTTCCACGCTTGGCCGGGGAGATTCCCACACGGCACAGCAGTCCTCTCCTGCCTCGCCTGCTGCTCCCCTCAGCAGTGTATTTCCTTCGATCTGCCTGTTCTGCTCCCCACTCTGTCTCTGGTGAACCCTCTTGCCGCCCCCCCTCTGGCCTGTACCCCAGCTTGTATGCATAAATAAATAAATCTTAAAAAGAAAAGGATTTATTTTATCCATACAAGAGCCGGAGTATAGGACAGATATTTGAGGGGTGAAAGGATTCATCAGAGACAGAGTGGGGAGCAGAACAGGCGGATCTACTGAAAAACACTGCTGAGGGGAGCAGTGGGTGAGACAGGAGAGGTCTGCTGTGCCATGGGGGAAGCTCCCTGGCCTGTGATTGAACTCGTACTGCAGAGGCTGCTGTTAGCTTGAGTTAAGTGCTGAGACTTAACACTTGTGCCACCAGGGAGGCCTTTTTCTGAATTCTTTTATAAGTTGCATGTAAGATAGTATGTATTTCCTAAGAATAATATTCTCGTACATACTATCCTGTACTGTAACTAACTAGTACAGTTATCAATTTCAGTGTTTTTCAGATTGATGCAATCTTTTAATAGTCTATGGGTCTGTTCTGCAGTTTTTTTAAATTAAGCCAATACCACGTTTTTTTCCATCTCCTCCCCCAGCCTCCCTCCCATCTCCAGTGCAGAACCAGGCCTAGAATTGCACATTACGCTTAGTTGTCATATCTTTTTTTCCTTGCCTTTAATCTGGAGCAGTTCTTGAGCCTTCTTTGTTTTATGGCATTGACATTTTAAAATAATAGGTTTTTCCTTCCTTCTTCACTCCCTCCCTCCCTTCCTTTTCTTTTTCTTTCTTGAGGTACCATTAGTCTGCAACACTGTATGTGGTTTAGAGATACAGGATCACATCCTTTATTCTTTTTATGAAGTGCAGTGTCCATTATGTCGTGTTTCCTCTTACTTAGACTTGGGTAAATGTTCCCTACCAGAATATTTCATAACTGAAATATTCAGTTGTGTCCTCAGGGTTTCATATTGGAGGCATGTGATAGCCATCTGTTGATTTTGGTCAGCCAGTCAGTGTTAGCTGATTTCTGTATACTATTTTCCTCTTGTTGCTGAAAGGCACTATGTGGGGAAACATTTTATTTCCATGCACATATCTTGCTCCTCATCAAAATAGTCACCTCTGGAATTTAGCATCCATTGACCTTTCTTTTACTGTGGTAGTTACAAAATGGTGATTTTTTTCCCCTGCATGCTGACCCTGCATGCTGACCCTGCAGTACTTGGCCTTCTCAATACAAGGACCCTCCTCTTTCCCTCTTCTATTATTTTTTTGTCCATTTGGTGTGAACTCATAGATGCTGTTTCCACCGTGGTAGTTTATAATTCATGACTGTTTTTATTTACTTATTTTTTAAAGATTTATTTATGCATATAAGAACTGGGGTCTGGGCCAGAGATGGGGGGGCGGGGAGAGGATTCACCAGAGACAGAGTGGGAAGCTCCCTGGCCAGGGATCGAACTAGTGCTGTAGTGGCTGCAGATAGCTTCATAGTGCTGAGACTTAACCCATTGCGCCACCAGGGAGGCCCTCATGACTGTTTTTAAATTGTCTGAATTGACAGGGGGAGCCTCTTCAAGCTCCCTCCTCAAGTCTTTGTGATATTCCAGGCCAATTTAGTTTAGTACTTTCTTACTTTGTGACACAATTCTGTGGGCTAGGCTTATCTTACCTCTTTTTGCCTACCATTTTCCCAAGGAGCCCTGATTGCTTGGAGTGGGAAATGGTGTTAGAAATTGAGATCTGGGTAGGTATACTTGTTGTATCTGGAGAGTCTGCTTTTAGGTCCTTTGAATAAACGAAGCTAAACAGTATATGCCTATTTTCTATATGCATATGCCCATACATTCATGCATTCATTCATAGATATGTATATATGTATGCATATTCGTGCGTACATATATACATACTTATAATCTTGAATCTATATCAAATCCCAGCTCTAATTCATCCCCATAGGTTTTTGTCTTCTATTTCTTTTTTCTTTGGTGAGAACCCTAGCTCCAATGACTTCAATAGATTTACTTATTTCCTATAATCAATAATGTATATGAAGTAGTTTCAGGATTGTTTTGCTGTAACACTACAAAGTCAAACCAAATGAAAAGTAGTTTATGATTGTTCACAGCTTTCTATTCCTTTCCTTCCTGCAACCAAGAATGCAATGTTCATAAATTGTGTAAGTTGTAATCTCCTCTTCCTTTTCGTCCTTTATGTTGGTTGTATTATTTATTTGAAATGAAATTTTACCTTATTTGCTTCAGTTTGCTTTCTGTATTACCCCATCCCTTGTATTTTTGGTTTAATATTATTTTTGAATATCAATAATAACAATCTTCCAAAAATCAAAACTACATAAAGAGATAGTCAAAAATATGTCACTTCCTCTAGTGTTCCTTCTACCTTGGTATCTTGTCCCTCTCCCCTGGTTAGGCAGTCAACTTCATTGTCACCTGGGGTGACCCACACTGAAGGAGAGGGAAATTAAGTCCCACTTTTTGAAGGAAAGCATAACAAAGAATTGGGGGTCTTAAAACCAGTACACCATGTTTATGGTTTATAAAACCTGTGTGTGTGTCTCTAGTGCGTATATACACATCTAATTTTATTTATTTATTTTAAAGATTTATTTATTTATGCATAAACTGGGGTGTAGAACTGGGGTGTAGACCAGAGATGTGGGGTGGTGAGAGGATTCACCAGAGACAGAGTGGGGAGCAGAACAGGCAGATGACTGAAGTACACTGCTGAGGGGAGCAGTAGGCGAGGCAGGAGTCGCCTGCTCTGCCGTGTGGGAAGTTTCCTGGCTGCAGTTCATTTAGAACTCGTGCTGCAGTGGCTGCAGATAGCTTCATAGGCTGAGACTTAACCCGTTGTGCCACCAGGGAGGCCCCCACATCTAATTTTAGATTCCAGTCTTGCACTCATACCCAGTGAGGTCGTCTGTGTCCTGTATCTGGTCAATTAATTGATGGCATTTTGTGCACATGAGCATATTGAAGTTTCTGAAGAATTAAAAAAAATTAAAACTTAAGTTTTTAAAATTCCGTTGACTAGATTTTTCCTCAATCTCATTCCTTAACTTTCTAATACAGTTCTTTCTTATAGTTTAGGGGAGCTAGTGCCCCTAAATACCACAAAAATTCATTCTAGTATCATCTTTAAGAAAAATGTTGGGTATTATTTTCTTACAAGTCTCTTACTAAGTTTCTTTTTATGACTAATTGATTTTTTTTAAAATAGCAGGACTGTCTTGAAAGTTATTAAATACTACCTTGCCATTATAGATGTTCTACAATACATTGCTTTGATATATTTTCTTTTTTTTTAATGTTTGTGTGAGTTGTTTGTTTTTTAAATTTTTGCACAGAAGAACTGGGGTGTAGGCCAGAGATCCAGGGGTGTGTCAGAGTATTCTTCAGAGACAGAGTGGGGAGCAGAATAGGCAGATTTACTGAAATACTCTACTAAGGCGAGACAGGAGAGATCTGCTGCACCGTATATGGGTCAACTCCCTGGCTGGAGATTGAACTCGAGCCATAGTCATGATAGTGCTGAGATTTAACCCCCAAGGCCACCAGGGAGCCCTTCTTTGATACATCTTCAAGTGTTGAATAGCCTTATGGATTGAAAATATGTCCTAGTTTGTCTTAATTTGATTTGTCGATGTGCTTAGGAATTTTATTTTCATATTTAAGAGTGCAAAGGTTTCAAAGTTAGACCACTTTTGTCATATTAGGGTATACCTATGCTAGTGGTTAAGAATTTTCTGTTTCATGGAGATGAGAATAGATTTGCCTCATAATAACTGGATGTGCAAGTTTTAGAAAGATATGTCTTTAATCATTTTTCACTTTTATTACATAAAATCAACCTTTCTGTATCTCTTGGATTATTTCTGGCAATTTATTTCTTAGAAGATCCCATTTAATCAATCCATTTAATCGATTATTTCTGTTCACATCCCCTCTCCCCAAAGAAATTTAGTCCTGTGTTATTTCTCCTATTCATTTTTTTTTCATTCAAATACATTCATTTCTGCTTTTGATTTTTTTCTTTTGTATTCCATTATTCATCCATCTCTTTGTTTAGGTAGATTCTATTATATTTGATATTTGATAGGTAGAGGCCTGTTGTTTAATAAAAAATGTCATGAATAACTTTTAAAGCTAATCATTACATATTTAGAAAACACAGTTTTATTATATTAGCTATTTATGTAGCTAATTTCCTGATTGTAGACAATTAGATTCTTTTAGATTTTGTTTTTCTTGCTATTATATCAAAGATTGTGATTCATAATTATATACATATATTTTTGTATACGTTTCATTCCTTAGAATATATTTTGAGAGAATTTCTTTTTTTAATATATATTTTTATTGTTATTTATATCTTTTACATTTTGTATTCCCCTTGGGTAACCCACCACCAAGAGAGAATTTCTAAGTCAACAGAAAGTTATATTTTAATGCAATTGCAAAACTGTACTTCAGAATATCGTGCCATGTTAGTTGTATAGGAGCCCTATGCCACTGTAATTTCCAAATTTTCTTAGTCTTTCCCTAAATTGATGTGTTGAAAATATTTAGATTTTGTTTATATTACTTTGATTTCTAATGATCTTGGACTTATTTCCAGTTGCTAATTTGTCATTTGCTCGTGCGTGTGTGTGTGTGGGGGAGGGGGGCTGGTATATTCCTACCCTTTTTTGGTTGGGACAGTAATTTTTTCTTATTAAAGTAACCTTTGGTTTATGTATTTATATAGCAAATAATTTTTTTCAATTTGTCACCTTTTATTCCAAATTGTATATATACTTTTTTTTTTGCATATATCTTTTCCATTTTCATGAAATCATATCAACCCTATTAATTGTTTCTGGTGATTGGATCATATTTATAAAAATTTCTGTTCACAATATAAGAAAGGTACTCATTCAGGTTTTCTTCTGAGAGTTTTTTTATATATTCTTTTATCTTTTATATTTGAAATTTATTTCAGTGTAAAGATCAAGTCGGGAGATAATGTTTCCCTGTCTTTCACATTGCTTTTCAGTCGTCTTAGTCGCATTTATTGAGTCATTCATCTTTTCCCCACTGTTTTGAAGTAATGCCGTTATCAGGAATTTATTTTCAATACATAGTTGGGCCTATATTTCAGTGATAATATTACATTGATTTGTCTTTTTTTCCCCTATGTCTTTTTTAATTGCCAAAGCTTGATAATACGTTTATCATACATTTAATCTTTCTGTAAACATCAGAATATTTTTTAAAATTTAAAAACATCTTCTATTGAGATTTTGGTTAATATGACATTGAATTTAAAAATTAACTTAGGAAGAATTGATATCTTTAGAAAAAAATCTATTTAAAAATAAGTTATCCAATTACCTTCTTTTGTTTCTTATATGTATTTTTAGTTTTCCTCATAGGAAATATGGTTATCTTATCTCCAGATATTTTACATTTCTTTTTCTTAATGTACTTTTGACCATAATTTCTATTGAATTATTTTCTGTTTGTCTTAGTATTGGTACATAAGAAAGCTAGTGTAGTCTGCATATTTATTTAACAGTGTAATGTAGTATGTGTCTCTGGGCAATTTATTTGCCCCCATCTTTCCCATCTTTAAATAATACTTGTAGCTGCCTGCCTCATGGTTATTGTTTAATGTTTAAATGAGATTTAAAGGAATTAGCATATAGTTCTCGACAAATGTTAATTGCTGTTTTTAATATGAGTTTTAATTTTTGATAGGTTTCTCTTATAGATACTTATTACAGAATTTTTCTATACATTCCGTTTATTCTTTACACAATACAAATATTCGGTGTTCACCTATAAATATTTTGCCTTTTTTCCAATTAGGTAAAATTTCAAAATGTCTTTCTGCAAAGCAATTTAGTTCTGGGAAAATTGCATTATTACCATTTTCAGCTGCCTTTGACTTATTGATCAAAATGTCAGCTGTGTCCTAATGTGAATGAATTTCAAGAAATGAAATTGTGAAGAATGAATGCTTTAGATAATACGGTTTTGTTTATTTGTTTGAAAAGGTCCTGGAAGACCTGGCTTATCAAAAGGTGATATTGTCCAGAATGACCTTATTTAAAACTCAAGTCTTCATTATCATATTGAAGATATGAGAAGGACTCTGTCTTGTTACTCGTTGTACATCCCATTTCTTTGCAAAGTACTGGCAAATATTGTTAGCTTGTGGATTATCCAGAAATTATATGGAGTACATATGATATGATACTTCTGTTACTCTTTTCTAAGAGTGAAATGTGGAAAAATGATGAATCCAAATTGTTGCTAGTGAGATAAAGATTTGTGAGGGAGTCAGTGAAATATTTTCAATTAAAATCTTCCTTATTTTAAACATTCTTTTGTGCTGGAAGTGAATTTAAGTAAGTAATGTAATATTGTATGAATGAGAGAAAATGAAAAGCTCTAGCCAAATACCAAATTGTTCATGAGCTGAAGACCAGTGAGGAAGAAAGACTTAAAAACCTACTCAGCATGGCCACCTCTGATGTGTAAATTCATGATCTAATCGTGACTGAATTTTTTTTTTTTTTTTGTGAAAGCAGTAACTAGATCACTTCATCCATGTCAGAGCAGAAGGGACAATTTATTCAAAAAGGGTTTCAGTATTTTCTAATCCATGATCTGGGTAGGTGGCAAACCTTGTGGAAACATGAGCAATGGGAAGATTTAAGGATGTCTGTCTACAATAGTGAAAGAAGTGTGCTTTTTTTAAACCGAAAAAATTATTTTCAACACAGGTCTGTTACATTAAGCATCTAGCATTACTAGGGTTTGTTTAGAGCTGGTCTGAAAGAAAGGCTGGGTGAGAAGGACCTCTGGGCTCTTGGACAAACTTTTGGGTAGAGGGAGGTGAATTAAAACAAGAACTGTGAGAAATAAAACTTTGTTGAGGAGAGGGGATTAAATTGGGATTCTGAAGAGTGAGCAGAGTTTTTGTTGTATAGGAGGTAGGAAAGGAAGACTGGGGAAAGGGAAAAGATGGGAGAGCCATTATTGAAAAATAGAAGTAATACTGGGGTATTGAGGGCAAGAACTGATTAAGTGCATTAATAGTAACTAAATGTATAATGGGATCAGGAAAAGGGGAAACAGTGTGCCAGGTTTTTGGAGGGTCTTGATAATTAGGCAGGTTTTTTAACTTGTGGTACTCTGGTTTACAATCCCCTGCCCCCCAACCCCCCAGAAGGATTTAGACCAGTAGAATACTTTTCTAACTTTTTCCAAAGGAATTTGAAAGAGAAAAAAATTATTGGTCATGAAGAAAGACTTGGATTAAAAGTTATCCTGAATTCTAAGGTGTCTGATAAAAAAAATTGTGAGAGTAGCATGGCTTGCTGATGATCTAAACCAAATAGGAATAGTTGCTGCAGCTGAAAGCAAAAATGCCAAAGGCCGGAGAAGACAGCCAATAAATACTTGATTTAAGTCATCAGCTTTGACAACTGAGAAATGTGAGTTGGAATTATGATTTTTCCCCCCATGTCACCTAAATCAATACCAAGATTATTATTTAGCAATTTTAAAAAAATTAATGAAGTACCATTGTCTTATATCTTTGTTAATATTTTGCCAATACAGGGTTTCTCCCCTTAGGTGTGGTTGTAGTGGCTTACCTACCACTACCTACCCATAGCCCCCCACCATAGTCTGTTGTGTTCTCCCCCACCATCCCTCACCCTGTTTTCATCTCCCTCCTCCCCTTTACCCCCATGTCCCTGTCCTCTCTTGGATGCCTCAAAACTATGGTCCGTTTTCAAGGATTGGCTTTATAGTTTGTCTTTAATACTGAGACTATTAGAATGACTAAATGCAAAGTTAAAAAGCTCAGACCATGAAGGAAGTATTAGGGAAGAAGTTCAAGAAATTAGGTTGGAGTATGGTGATCACAGAGCAGTTATAATGCACATATATAACACATTCCTGAGGCCCTTTCCTGATTCTAAATTGAACTGAATAAAATTATGGTGTCAGAGATTTTCTGTGGATATCTAATATTTGGTTTTGACACTTGGGATCAGTCATAGACCAGTGATACAGATTTCTAATGGGAGTTTCAGTAATGATACCCAAGAAAATAAATAAGAAATGGAAATAGAAATATGTCATCTTGTAATCATGTTAAAAAACTTAACAAATGAGGGCCTCCCTGGTGGCACAGTGGTTGAGCGCTGCGCTGTGGAGCTGTTGGCAACACGCAATGCGAGTTCGAGGCCCAGCCAGGGAGAATCCCACATGGTGCGGCAGACCTCTCCTGCCTCGCCCGCTGCTCCCCTCAGCAATATGTTTCTGATCTGCCTGTTCTGCTCCCTACTCTGTCTCTGGTGAACCCTCTCACCACCCCACGCCTCTGGCCTGTAACAGCTTGTATGTAAAAATAAATAAATCTTTAAAAAAAAAAAAACTTAACAAATGAAAGACAATCTTTTTCATTTAGGTTATAATTTGCTTTCTTTATATGCTACAACCATTAAATCACATAATTAAACATCTGTTTAATAATTGCTGTTTTATAAAGAAATGTCTTTTTTATATAGCACATGGAGATGACATAACATTCAGACATGTTGAAGCACCAAGTCAATATTTCATGGGCAGTGACAATAATAACTATTAATAAAAATCCCCACTGCTAATAGTAAAATGCAAAATGATATATTGCAAGTAAACATGATAGATTGAAAATGTTATAATTAATAAGAACTGTCATACGTAGTGATTCCCTGGGAGAGTGTCCTAAGAGAGGATTTCTGAGATAGCAGACATTAAAATCTACGTTGGTGTAATTAGCGCTGACTTCAGAGATCATTTTGAATAGCATTCATGTATAGAAACAGTGTTTACACTGTGATTACATTACTGACTTCATTAACCTGTACGCCGTAATGAATTTACAGTTTCCTTGCCTTCTTCTTCCTCTCTCCTTTCTTTCCTTCATCCCACCCACCTGTGCTCTTAAGTGCTGTTAGACTGTGTTCAGGGTTGCAGCTATAACTCCACAAAACAGTGAAGCCTCCTGTCCTCCCGTGATGTTCACTGTTGTACCTTGAACTCTGCTCACTCATATTCTTTCATTCCTAGTTTTCACAGAAGTTAAGAAGGCGGTTGCCGTGTGTTGCAAATATGAATTTTTGAGGTATTTCTATAATTACCTTGAATGCTGTTGCTCAAGGAGAAGTCTGGCTAAATGTGTTTGAAGAGGTAGAAAGACTTGCAGAGTTCTTCAAAGAACTTCTAAGATATTGGTGCTGGTTTTAATTATTAACCTCAAATTTATGTGTTTTTTTTTAAAAATTTGGTTTTGATATGGATTCAGCACTACCTTTACTCTATTATCATTGGGATCACTTAATGTTTTATATATGCTCTAAAGGTATATTTACAGAGACTGGGTGTGGGTAGAATCTCTTCAAGTTGTTCAGTAAGAAATAACAGAGTGGAGAAAAGGGATTAAATAAGGTGAGAAGGATATGTATAAATGGAAATGAAAATGTGTAGTTAATTGAGAAAAAGATTGTACTGTTTACAATTCAGATCTTTCCATACCGGCCCCCAGGGGGAGCTGTTCACCTCGAGTGGTTTAGTTGCTGACTAGAAATCTGTTAGGGAAGAGTTGTTGAAAACAGACTATTTTTGCATATTTAATGTTCATAAACTGAGTTTCCATATCTCAAGGAATTTTTTCCTCAAAATAGTATGGAAAATTATGGAATTTGTTCTATTTCCTTTAAAGATGTGAGCTGTGTCTTTCTTAGCTTTGGATCCATTACTGGGTAAGTTTTAGGTTCTTAATCATTGTTTGCTGAGTGGATGGAAGAATTGGAAGTTAATAAATTACAAATTACTTGGAAATCATTCTTTGATGATCTAATAGGAAGAGAAACTTGGTCTTCTTTGAGAAAACTTTCATGAAAGTTCAGAATTCATGTTTGCTGTAAGAGGTTTATATTTTGCTCTGTTGATGCTTGAATTACATTTTAAGTTTTTATTTAAAACCTGTCAAGTTAATACGCTTTTTTGGGATACATATGAACTGACATTAGAAGAATCTGATTATTTGTTTCGAGCATCTTAATTTTAAATAAAGTGATGTACTACCGATGAAGAGCCCACATTTTTAGGATGTAAGCTTCCTAAGGGTAAATCCCAACCTATTTTCAATGCTCTAAAAAGGCATGCAGAGTGGGTTTGCTTAGCATTTGCTGTGTTAGAGGTAGTGTGTGCTCTAATTTGAATTCTAGGTCTAGTTGGATTCCTGAGGTTATCATTTCAGTGCCCCAGGTTCATCATCTCAAAAATTGGAATAGCAGTGGTACCTACCTTTTTCAAAGGATTTTTGTACAGCTTAAATATGGCAATTCATGTAAAATGTTTAGAAATACCCAATATATTATTATTTTCATGTGTGGTTTTTATTTAGGGAAAGAAATGAATCAAAATATCACAACTTATTTTATCTTAGGAAGAAATTCCTTTAGCATCACTAAATACTGTTTTTATAACAGCATTCAATATAATAGTGTGGTTTCTCTAACATTGAGCCAGGTGGCGTTCTCTAGCTACAGAATAATGAATTCTTCAGCTTGTGTGTCATTTAAGGCACAGTCACATACATTAGTTTAAAATGAAATTTACATGAATTTAATAATTGGATATAGCAAAAGTATAGAATGTTCCATTTAGCTGTGATGAAGGGATTTTTGCATCACGATGTTTTAAGGGCATAAAAAAGCACATTAAAATTATACTTGTTAATGGCTCACTTTGACAATAATTACATTAGCTAGTAAGAACCACCATTCATTTGCTACTCAGCTCAGATTTAAGTCCTCAATATACTCTACTCTGTATTATGATTTTCTATTTTATTTTTATTCATAATAATAATTACTTGAAAATAATTTTTAAAAGCTCCAAAGTGAACACCCTACTTGCTCATGTGAAGTTTGGTGATTTGCAAGTAAACATCACTTCATTCGCAAATGTTTATTTAACTTCTAGTATGTGTTTATTTTAACTCTGGACCATGAGGATACAGCACTGAACAAAACAAAAATCTATCATCATGGAATTTATTTATTTTTAAAAAAGATTTGTTTATTTATGCATACAAGTTGGGGTACAGATCAGAGGCATGGGGCGGTGAGAGGGTTCACCAGAGACAGAGTGGGGAGCAGAGTGGGCAGATCGATGGAAATACACTGCTGAGGGAAGCAGCGGGCGAGGCAGGAGAGGTCTGCTGCGCCATGTGGGAATCTCCCCGGCTGGGCCTCGAACTCGCATTGCGTGTTGCCAACAGCTCCACAGCACAGTGCATAACCGCTGCGCCACCAGGGAGGCCCCTCATCATGGAATTTAATTGCAAAGGAACAAAGGTAACAAACACATAGGTAAAATTTGTCTCATGTCAGTTAAGTCCATAGGGGAAAACTGTAGGAAAGTGCAATTTTTAATATGATGGTTAGAAAAGACTTCTCAGAAAAGATGATTTTGAGCGAAGCCTTGGAGGACGAGGGAGTGAATGCATGGCATCTAGAGTATTTCAGGCAGAGGGATATCAAGGAGGCCCCTGTGGATGGGATCGCAGGAAATATAGGGAGAGTGGTAGGAAGAAGGTCAGAAACATAAGCAACATTACATAGGGTCTTGTAGGTCACTATTAGACTGACTTATGCTTAATGAGGTGGGAAACCATTAGGTTTTTGGGCAGAGTGAAGTGACTTGGCTTCTGTTTGGAAAGGAATCACGTTGTCAACTGTGCTTAAAAAAAAAAAAAAAGGCAGTAGGAAGCAGCAGAATACCAGTTTAAGAGGCTCCTGCAGTAATTTGTAGTAATTTGGTGATGGTGGATCTGACCACATTCAATTAGGGGCATTGAAGATATTGAGTAGTGGTTGGAATCTTGTGTTTTTTGTTTGTTTGTTTGTTTTTTTTTTTGAAGTTAAGCCAGCAGGGATTTACAAACAGATTGGATATCAAATCAGAGTTAATCAAACTCTGAGTCTGAATAACTTGAGCTATGGAATTATTATTAATTGGGGTTTGGGAAAACTAGTGAAAGAGTAGGTTTCAGGATTGTGGGACAGAAATTAGCATTTTTTTCCCCAGTATGTTGAGTTTAAGAGGAGAGGTACCGGTTTCTAGATAAAATCCAATAGTAAAATATATGTTATACTTAAAGGGACAAAAATCAAGGAAAATGAGACATGGTATGCTCCAATTTGAGAAATACATGTATTTTGCACTTGGAATTGTTTTGAAGATTCACTGTTGGCAGATACTTAGGAATCCATATTTTGGCTTGCTTATGTCATTGTTTCATTTGACACTTCTTTTCTATAAGCCAAGAGTGTATTTTTGTTTGTTTGTATATTGGTTTGATTTAGAGAAATACTCCCAAACATGCCATTATGTATCTGTCTCTCAAGGACTAGTATCTTTCAATAATTATCTACGTTGAATAGTTATATTTATTCCAGAATGGTGTCTCAGTTGCTCAAATATTTTTGGAATTCTGTTTTTATATTAATTCAAAACCAGCTTGAACTCTTTGAAGAGTTTTCAATTTTGAGACATTGACTTTCATTCAACCTCTGCTTTGGCACATTGTACACTAATGTTTCTTAAGAGCCAGCAACTTTTCATATGCCAAGTTTCATCTTCCACCCATCAGTACACTAATGATGTAGACTAATGAGCGTGCACGAGGGCTCTGCCTGCTGGAGGCTGCTGGGGGAAGTGGCTGTCTTACACGGGGCATATGTCTCGTGCCACAGGAGTGCCTGGCACCATGAATATTCTCACCTCCCACTAAGGAGGAACGAGTCTGCCATAATTGCAGTAGGCTTTGAATACCTTTTCATTTCTCTGAAAACAGATACTGCCTATCAAAAATGCAGTTACTTCCAGTAGATACTTTTAAAGTAAATGATACTTATTGTTGTATTTGCTAAAAGGGACATTTACTTATATAGCATAATTTTAGGATAATCTTTGCCACAGATTTTTCTTGTTTTCCCATTAGGATTAGTTAAAATTCTCTTGAGGATGATGGGTTTATGACTTGTTGGGTTTAGCTTATTGACAGGACATTTCAAAAATGTCAGTGTTTGAAGCCTTTTTTCTTAGAGAGTTTTAATATTTCCAAAGGAGAGTCTTCTTGGATGCAAAAATCGGATTTTGTGTTTGGGAGCAGTTCAAGGCAGTAGATTTGAAGATCCTTGTATTTTCCAGTTGCAAATTTTGACTCAGTCCGTCTGCGTTCCATTCTGATTCTCAGCCACTTTCCCTTTCCCTTGATGATGGCTCTGTTACTTGGGCCTCCAAAGGTCAGAGAATAATATGGCTGACAATGGGTAGGGGTTACATTTGTTCCATAGAGAGACTTCCCCTAACTCTCCTGTTTTCAATGCTTTTTCTCACTGTCTCTGTCCTTGATTTACTTGGCTGGTCTGAGTTCAGAATGTGAGTTGGCTTTCATGTGATTGGCATCCTTCAGTGGACACCTGACATCAGCTTTGCTTCTCTGTCAAACTAGTGATTGCTCCTCCAGCATTCTTGAAATGTTTCTAATTTTTTTTATCCTGGTGGGTTCATATCCTTTTTATTCCTTTACTGGCATGTGTTTTGAGAGGGAGAGGAGATATAAGGTCTGAGTGGTCTATTTGGCATGTTTAAGTAGATGTCCCATTCAGCCATTTAAATTTTTATTTCACCGCTGCTATATTGTAAGAATTTCACTGTTCTCCTTAAAAAGTCCTTTCCGGTATAAGACTGGATGTTATATGTTTCAAAAGCCTCTTTTGAAGGATCATGCTATGTATGGATATGAAACTGCACTGTTCAGTGGAACATAGAATTGAAAGTTTAATGAAATCTAAATATAGTGATATAGTGAATAGAATTAAGTGTGATTAAAGACAACCTTTGTGTTTTTAGATATCTGAAGTATATAGCTACCATTCCTTCTACCAGTTTATCTTCCAAAGGAATGAAAGAAAAAAAAAATACCCTAAACAATAACAGAGTATGCCCTGAGGCACATTTTCTTTCCATCACTACCTGTCTTTCACTGCTTTATCAGTACTTTAGAGATGTGGGCCTCTTGAAAAATAGCTATGTGATTCTTGCTGACTGCCATCATTTTAAAAAAAATTATATTACTAAAAATAGATTTTAAAGTAAAAAGAATTCAGGTTTTCTAGTAGCTAATATTAATCTGTAGCTTTTTTCTAACAAAATTATTCCATGAAAATTCATAATGATGAGTTCTTACTGTTAATTTTCAAAAATAAGTTTAATCTGTATTTATGTGTCTTGTAGGCAAGTGAAAATGTGTGCCAACCGTTTTATATTTGTGTTTCCTCAAATAGAGTAACTGAGGTTATTTATTTGGAGCCTAAAAAAACAGACCAACTCACTTCATATTTTTTCCTAAACATTATTGATTGAGCATATTTTAAAATACATATTCTAAATAGGGAATAATGCATTTATATAAAAGCAGTTTTTTTTTTACTGAGTACATTTCTTATACTGCTATGTAAATATAAAGGGTTTTCTTTGAAGGTGAATTAGCTTTTGAGCACATTGTAATTGTTTTTTTCCCCATCACACTGCCTAGTGCATTGATAAAGGTCAGTATTTGTCTAGACTTATTTTTATGTAATAAACACACATATATATTGGGCCTCCTTGGTGGTGCAAAGGTTGAAGTCAGCACTATCAAGCTAGCGCCAGCCATTACAGCTTGATCCCCAGCCAGGGAGCTAACCCACATGGCACAGCAGACTTCCCCGGTCTCGCCCACTGCTTCCTCAGGAGTATATATCAATAGATCCGCCTGTTCTGCTCCCTACTCTGTCTCTGGTGAATGCTCTCTACCTCCCCCCGCCGTCCCTGCCCTGTACCTTTGGCCTGGACCTCAGTTCTTGTATGCATAAATAAATAAAATAAATCTTTAAAAAAATGAAATAAACACGTTTGTAATGTTTACTATGTGCAAGTCACTGTACTAAGTTCTTTACAAAAATCAACTAATTCTGACAACTATCCCTTGAAGTTGACACTATTATTATCTGCATTTTTTTTGGTGAGAAAATTTCAAAGAAGTGAAGGAATTGGCTGGAAGTAACACAACTGATAAACTAACTCTCAAACCCTTGAAAATTTGACCAAAAATAATCACACCAAAATTAGCATTCAGGCCAACCTAAAGCTGTTTCAAATCATTTAGTCTTTATCTGAGCCATGATTGACATGAAAAGGACTGTGGATTCTAAATAAAGTAAAATTCCACAAGAAAAGGAAAGAAAACCGTTGACTGTTTTGGCACAAGTACAATAAAAATAGAAAACTTAGAAGCTTGCCAAACAACATTTAATGAGTCTCCAAAAAAAGAAAAATGGGAGATTTTATTATTCTCCCAATGAACCTCATAGGAGACAGGAGGTAGGAACACCTTAGGTGTTACAGAAGTGTGCGTGATTGCCAAAGCCTAATGGACTTCTCCAGCACAGGATCTTTCTGTCCAACCATCCACACTGTATGGCTGGGAAAGGGTAGGTTGGAGGACAATCAATCAGAAGAAGGAAATCCTTTTAGATGTCATGAAATAGATCTCTATGCCTTCTTTATCAAGTCCTAGTATGTGCTCATAGGCATTAAACTTTGATAGAAAGTGTGATGGTGGGTCCTTCCTAAATTTGTAGGTCAGCATAAAAATGTCAGATCTTAAATTGTTTGGGGAGAAAATGAAAAAGCCTTTGAGGTAATAAGGGAATGCTGGTTATCTGGACCATGCCATAGAGGATAAGAGTGTGCTGGGTAGAGGACTCTGCACAGTTTAATCCTAGAGCAACTGTGGCTATTACATGGCTAAAATCCCGCAGAGCTCAGATGAAGCACAGACTGTCCTTGCATATGCCACCTACTAAATTGTTCTGTGCTAAGGAGAAACTAGAATGACTGTGAAAAAGTGTGTTCAAAATATTCATAGAAGTCAGAATATAGGGAATTATGATGTCTTTTTTTTATGATTTATTTATTTATACATACAAACTGGGGTACACGCCAGAGGCATGGGGCAGTGAGAGGGTTCACTAGAGACAGAGTGGGGAGCAGAACAGGCAGATCAGAAATACACTGCTGAGGGGAGCAGCGGGCGAGGCAGGAGAGGTCTGCTGCACCATGCGGGATTCTCCCCCGCCGGGGTGTCGAACTCGCATCGCTCACTACTGACAGGTCCACAGTGCAGCGCTCAACCGCTGCGCCACCAGGGAGGCCCTAAGCTGTCTTTTTAAAAAAAGATTTATTTATTTTTGCATACAAACTGGGGTGCAGACCAGAGGTGTGGGGCGGTGAGAGGGTTCACCGGAGACACAATGGGGGAGCAGAACAGGCAGATCGACGGAAATACACTACTGAGGGGAGCAGAGGGTGAGGCAGGAGAGGTCTGCTGCGCCATGTGGGAATCTTCCTGGCTGGGCATCTAACTCAGGCTTTGAACTCAGGCTTTGAACTCGCGCGGTACCTCTGACAGCTCCACAGAGCTGTGCTTAACTCATTGCGCCACCAGGGAGGCCTGAATTAAGGTCTTATAATAGAAGTGAACTACTTTTTGGTAAATAATGCTTTCCACTTACCCTGGAATCCAGAATCCTTTGAGGTTTCGAATATAAGGAACAGTGTGACGTGTGCGCTTTGACATGAACAGACTTAGTCTTGCATCCTGGCTGTGTCACTCACCATGTCAACTGGGATCTGTACCTTGACCTTTCTAAACTTCATTTTCTTCATATGTAAAGTAGTGAGAACAATAGTGCCCATATCCTAGGCCTCAGTAGAGTCACATGAGATAACGTGAATAAAAATTCAATATGATGATGGGCACATTGAAACATTCAGTACATTTTAGGGATAATAGTATTAGTGGCAGTTGTCATCACCACCTCTGGCAGCAGCATCTCCCTCTCCATCACATAGTCAGTCTCTGGATTTCTTTTGGTTTAAGTTTTTCACAAATTTCTTTTCTGCTCCTATCACCTCAGCTTCATTTCATTTCTCACCTATACTACCACACTAGCATCCTGTTTGATTTCAGTGACTCATCTTGTACCTCTAAAATCCATCCTCAAAATTCTTGCTAGTAATTTTTCTAAAACTCAAATGTGAGCATGCTTATCATTGCTAAATATCTCTTAGCATACTTCATAGCCTTTAGGATAAATATGATTCTTCTTATAGTGACAGAAAGAGATTCTTTCTTTAAATGTAAGCTCTTGTGGTTATTTTTGGCTCTCCCAGGCTACCATTCACAGTCTGGAAGAAAGGGACAGACCATTGTGCTTCCTTGCTATGTGTTAGATCATAAAGTTAACCACTGAGCACTCATCATTGCTATATTGGCCAATTTTATGAAGGCATCTTAAAACCCTCTATGCATGATCACGTAACGCTTTCATCAAGTCAGTATTTATGGAAAACTGTCCACGCATTTAGCAAAATAGATTGAATTTATTCCTTCTGAATCTGTCTGATGCCCTTTTATTTAAAATAATTTCTGAATTCACTATGGGTTTGAAGTCTTCTTGGAGTATAATAGCAAACATCTCTGTATTTTGAATCCTGTATTTCTACACACCTATTTTGACAATATAGGAAATTTGGGGAAAAGGCTGGTAGTTGGAATTGGCTTCCCCTTAGTATCTGGGTCTCTGTTGGGAGATACTTTAGTAGGAGGAATTCATGCACACAGGATTAGTTATTTCTTTGTTTTAATTATGTGAACTTTAAATGTATAAACCTGATATCTTTGTAGATATAAAGCCAGGTTTCATTTTCTGCTGTGTAACATTGACTTGCATTTTTCATTATATTTTGCATAGAGGTCACTGCATTGTTATGATGAGAGAGAAAAACTGCTTTAAATTCAAGGGATTTTGTCTATTAAGTTAAAAAAAAATTCTCCCTAGAGAGAGCATTTTGCCAGCAGGGCTCTGTAGCTCATGGGGTATATACTAGGAAAAGGTGCATAAAAATGTGAAGCCCATGAATGAAAGAATAGTTCTTTTAGCCAGTGTGTGAAAAGCCAAATTTCTTTTTCATGCCGATATAGGAACTATTTCAGATTTTGTACATATTTGCTTGTTTTCCATTTTGAAAAGATTGCTCTGTGTAGTCTTCCCAAAGGTATTTAAAATGTGACGTCTTTTGTGGAATGTAAATATTAAGGTTGATGTCTAAAGGTCGTTTTTAAAATTTAAAACATCTGCACTCCTTCATGCTTAAATATTTATTGAACAGAAGTTGTATAAGTTATATAAACTGGTGTTGAGTCCTGACCTGGAATAGACCCTAGTCTGCCATGCACGCAGATCTGGAGGAAACCCTCCAAAATTATTGCTCAGTCTGTAAATTTTCCCAGTAGGGGACAGATAGCTTCAAGCTTTTCCCCCTTCTCTTATAACGTGAGTCTTTGTAACAAAGCATATGCAGATACTCTTCCTTTTGACTTTCCTATGGCGCATACATCATGTTTTGTTAGGACCTTCCAGGAAGGACTCCTTGGGTAATTGGATGTGGAGGGAGGAATCTGGAGTAGTTTGTGCTGTGTTGCTTCTTTGTCCCTGCAGTTGTTACAGGGCAACCCAAAAGGAAATGGGGTGGCCTGGATGTGAGCCCTTACCCATGTGCTTAAAAAAACTTAGACCAAGAACCAAGTGCAGGCACACTTAGAAAGGTTAATACAAGATTTATTTACAAGGGAAATGAAAAGAGGGGGAGCTGGGAGTGAGGGAGGGAGGGAGGGAGGGAGGAAGAGAGCTATTAATAGGTCTATGTGTCCTATTGGTAATGCTGTCTGAGTTGGGACCCCAAAAGGATGCTAAAGGTGGGCAAAACCAAGAGAATGCAGGTCCACATGTCTTTGGTTATATACCAATTATGGCTGCTTAATTCTACCTTTAGTTCTTAGCAGTCCCGCTTTCAGGAAGTCAGGAGTCATGCAGATTTGTGGCATGATGAGATTTGTAGTTCTTGGTGCTTGGAATCTCTTTGGCATGGAGGTGGAGGGGAGTCCATAAAACATCCATGGGTGGAGTTAATTCAGCACATACTCTTCCTCCATTACAGTCAGGTCAGTGAGTACCCCAGGCACACAGGAAGAAGTCCCCTGGAGAGAACATCTGCTTGATCATTGACTTTGGGGCCTCTTTTCTTTTCTTTCTTTCTTTCTTTTTTTTTTTTTTGTTTATTCTTCATAATGATTCTCTTTCTAGATTTTTTCTGACTTGGTATTAATCATAAGCCTGCTTACTGAACAGAAAGATATTTAAGCTGACTTTGTCATCATAATACTGTTCATTTTTCTGAGTTGTTTAGCTTTCTTTTAAAATAAACTTACAGTGTAAGAATGCTAACGTAAGAAAAATCATTGAGGAGAAACAATGGTGTCACTGGAATTCAGTCATTTGTATACAGAGATAGCAGACATAGGTGGGCCAGATAAATTAAGGACATAGATAGTTCATGAATATCTACAAGGCAAGATGCCCACAGGTGGAAAGGAAGAAAGAACGGTCACTGTCATCAAAGTCTGCTTCAGGCTGGAGCTCTTATTTTTCATCTTTGCATCTTAGTGCTTGGCAGTCTGCCAAGCACATAGTAGGTGTTTATGTTTTTTAAGCACTCAGAGATGGAGTAACTGCCATTCTAGATTTTAAGATAAGCTTTAAGGTAAAAGGGGAAAGTACCGATTACATTATATTATAAATACAAAAGAGAGAGCGCCAAGGGGAAGAGAAAGCTAATGATTTAAAAAAAACAATTAAAATAAGCCCATTTATATCCATTGAAAATCTTTTGATTGAAAAAGAAACTTGGTAGATTGACTATCCATTTTGTCATAAGAGTCTTTATACAAGTAAAATTTAAGTATTAGATTCAAACCTAATGTTTTAATCTTAAAAATAAGGGATTTTTTATATGGCTCTTGTCTAGACCAGTTGAACTCTTTTACTTTAATTTGAAGTTTGTATTGAACTAGCTTTGTACAATTTTGTTCTTGGAATGATCAAATGTCAGTTTTTTGCTGATTAAAAATACATAATTGGATTCTCTTGTTGAATATTTCACTACCCAATGTAGTATTAACATTTAGTTTTACAAGTGAACTGAACTGATTCATTGTGCATACATGACAATTTGTATGCAGTAATTAAAGACTGTCTTGTAGGTACTTGGAATTAAAGAGCTAATTGATTAAAAGTTGAAAATACTCAACTAGATATGTGGGAAATTAATCAGTTAAAGGGTTTATGAGCAAGGAACTGTGAATATCTTTTAGGCATGAATGATAAGGGGTTAAATAATCATTTAAGACTTAAATGCTTGTCTTATTTCTTTGCAGACCTGAAGCAGCTAAGTTGCTTTAACTGAGAATAGACATGATAATGCGGCTCATATAATCTTATGTGACCAGAGTACCTTATCCCAAATGTAATTCTGATTGCTGTTTCCTGCTTATGCTTCCCCGTTGCCTACAAAGTAATACCCATACTTAGGCTAGCATTCAAGATAAAAGACCCCTTCATGATTGGCCCTTATTTATGTTTTCAGCCTTATTTCAAGTCTTACCTTTCACCTATTCCTGTTGCCTTCTCCCCTAAATTTCCCAACGCTCTTGTAGGGAACTGCCTATTTTCCTATAAATATGTTACAGTGTTTCCTACCTTGGTTCCTTCCCTCCAACCACAACCCCAATCCCTCACTATTTATTTTTTCTATCTCAAAAGCTCCTACTTAGCATTATAACTCTAAAAGTATAACTTGGAAAGACAATTTAATGGTTCTGTCTTAGACCATATGTATTAAAGTAATAAGCAATTAAAATATATATTCTCTACCCAGTAAGCAATGATTAAGGTACAGAAATGATACATTCATGTATTCATTCTATAAATATTTATCTAGCACTTATTGCGTGCCAGATACTACTTACTCTTGGCCCTGGCAATTTAAGGCTAAACTAAGAGTAAATTCCTGCCACTGTTAGAGTGCAGATTGAAGGGTGACCTGGGATCCCCAAATCTGCACACTCTAAAGGGAATCTGCCATGTGCCTCATAAAGACAAAGTTCTTAGTGTGAAAGAACTTTAATAGGATAGTGGGCATAGAGAAGAGAAAAAAGGACAATAGTTTTCCAATAAAACACCCAAAGTTACCCATCCCCTCATGGGTAAATGCCCATCCAAACAGGGTTGGCCCAAAGCAAAGCTGCAGAGGCCTGAAAATTTGCCTCTGGTCTAAGGCACTTTCTGGTGTGGAACCATGGAAAAGGGGCCAGGCAAATCTGGGACAAAAGAAACAAAATCAAAGTACAAATCAAGCTAAAGGCTGCCATTGTCGGCCTCCCCATGGGTCTCTCACCCATTTCTCTTCCAAGTGCTTCTACATGTCTCACTTCTCATGTGTCCTTCCATGTCTCCCAAGTCCCTGGTGTAAGTCCTAGGCCAAGAAGCAAGTAGGACTTCTTCACATGTCTGTGTGCTACATGTGCCTCCACCAAGTCTCCTATAAGCCTCTCCCAGTCATCTTCACCTCCTCCTCTCCACTCAGCTCCACCCTTCATTAGATGGGGCAGGGAACATGGTACCCACCTTTTTAATGGAGATTAGGAGGAAGAGAGATGGGAGATGGTTAATAAAATTGTCAGAGGAGGTATTTCTGAGTAGGTGATGTTTGAGCACGGGACAGACGGTAAGAGACAGGGAGCCTTAGGAATATTTGGAGGAAGAGAGTGTGGTGGTCTGGAGGTGCAGAAAGCTTAATGTTCTGAAGAACCAGGAAGACTCAGGGTGAATGGAGTATAGTGAACTGGGCACCTGGTGAGAAGGTGAAAAATGTGGTGCCAGACCTGCCATAGTTAGGGTGTAGCATTTTATTGTAAGTCAGAAACCACTGAGGTTTTTAGCGGGAAAGTGATACTCTTAACTGTGTCCATGTCCCCCCTCCCCCATCCCCAGCTGTTGAGTATAGACTGAGGCACAGGGACAAGTAGGAGGGTAGCAGCAGGAAGCTATGTTGGGGTGCTGCTGTGATTGTACAGAGAGATGCAGTGGTGGGGGGCTAGGATGGAAATATGGAGGTGCAGAGAAGTGGGTAGATTTGGAATCTGTTCTGAAAATAGCCAGGAGAACTAGCTGTTGGATCGGATGCAGGATATCAGGGATGGAAATGAAGGATCCTCAAGTTTTTGACTAGAGAAATTAGGTGTGTTAGTGGGAGGGCCTTTTATGGAGATGGAATCTACTGGCAGTGAGGAAAAGGATTGGGAGGATAAGTAACCAGGAGTTATGGTTTTGGATTTGTTGAAATTCCTATTGGATATCTGGCAGAAAGTGTCACATGAGTATGAACCTGGGAGGGAAGGAAAGATGGGTCCTGCAGATACAAATTTGGGAACCCTCAGTGTATTTATGGCACCTAAACCGTAGTGTGGAAATGAGTGTAGACAGAGATTAAAAGAGGTCTAAAATCCCAGTCCTGGGCCACCTCCTTTTCTGAAGGTTGGGGAGAAGAGCCTCCAGCAAAGGAGACTGAGCCCAGAGGAGATGATCAGAGGCATCAGATGCTGCTACAAGTTTTAGGAGGGGGCCTGGAAACTGCCCACTGGGAGTGGCATTGTGGAGGCCATTGCCAGCCACTGGTGGAGTTAAAGAACAGTAGTCTGATTAAAATGAGTTTAAGGGTGGTAATGCTAGCAGGTGACCAGGGCTACCCCAGGTCTCCCTAACTTGCATGCTCTAAAGGGATTCCACCACCTATGCACAAAAAGACAAAGATAGACTCTTAATGTGAGAGATCTTCACTAGAATTGGTGTGCATGGAGAGAGAGGAGAAGAAAGGATACTAAAAACAAAAACACCAAGTTCCCCATCCATTCATGGGTAAATGCCCTGCCAACTAGGGATGACCAAACTGGGGCCACCACTGAGGCCTGAAAGCTTGCCACGAGTCTTCTTTCACCCCATAGAAAAGGGGTAAAAAGGGCCAGGCAAGTTGGGGATAAAAGGAGCAAAAGTAAATTACAAATCAAAATGATAGCTGCCGGTGTTAGCCTCCCTACTTTTCTCCCATGTGTCTCTTCTGAGTGTCTGTCTACATGTTTCTCCTCCATGTGTCTCCTCCAGGTCCCCCAAGTCCCTGGTGTAAGTTCAAAGCTGAGAAGAAAGTGAACCCTTCTTTTCCAAGTGTCTCTCCCAGAACCCTCCCACCTTCCATTTTATATGTGGCCACTAAACTCTGTTTAGTGGAGCCCAGAACATATGGTACCTTCCTTAAGAGTAACATACATCTAAGAAGTTGTGGATATATTCCCCTCCCTAAATAATAAATAGTATTGTAAACCAACGTTACCTCAATAAAGTTAAAAAAAAACAAACATGATAAATTAGTCTAAGATTTAGTTATATCAATTGCTATATACAAATTAACTGATTTTTATACTTTTTACATTTTCGGCTACCTTATGAGTGTTTTGGAGAAATATTTTATACTAAGTGATACAAATGAAATTATAAATAAAATGAGTTTAAGAATCAAAGAGCGGTCTTGCTTTTGTTGCCTTTCTTTTTGGTGTGGAATCCAAGAAAATCAGCATACAATTGATGAGTTGTAATCATTTCACAGTATATACACTTATCAAATCATGATGTTGTAAGCCTAGAGCTAATACAGTATTGTATGTCAATTATATCTCATTTTTTCCCCAATATTTTTAAAAGCTAAAAAAAAAAAAAAAAAGAAAAAGAAAAAGAAAGAGCCAGTGGAGCCAGTTGGGATTAACTACTCTTTTTCAGGAAGGAATGTTGAGATAAAGGGATAAAGGGGAACAGAGAAGTGAAGCTGTAGGTGGGAAGTGTTGGGGAGCAGTTACGGGAGGTTTGCTGGGAGAAGATAACTTTGTGAATAATGACTGTTTCATTCCCCTTCCCTTTTTTGTCAAAGAAAAAGAAGACATGCTTACTAACTGAAGCAGTCCTTAGCTCTGATATTTGCAGTCTGTATAAACTTGAGAAAATTATCACCGAGAGAAAGTTTTTTAACCTTCTCTTTGTTCTTTCTAAGGTATCAGATTTCAGTGCATTTACAGTGTGCTGGTTCCTTTTAACTTTTCAGATGTTAGATGGTGTCTTTGAACTGTTATAAAGCTGAACTGCCCAGCATGAGATTTTTCTATAAGTCTAGAAATAATTTCAGAATAAAAATTTTAGAGAGAACAAAATTCTGTGTCTGAAGCAAATTTGGTGACAGTTATAGTATTCTAATTCTTGTTGAATGCTTAATGAAGTTAAAAGAATCAAACATTTTCCCAATAAAAAGAAGTGTGGATGCGCCAACTAGTCGTTAAAAAAAAATTAAAAGTACTGAAATTCTTGAAGGGAACTATCTTCATTTTTAGAGTGTGTGAGGAATATCTTGGCGAAGAGGACTTTGTCAGAATCCTATGATGGTGGTATTTTCATCCGAGTTTGCATATGCCGTTCTAATGCTGTAACAGTGCAAACCCCATAGAAAGGGGCGGTTCCAGCCCTCCTAAGGAAGGGTGGAGTTGAGCAGCAAGAGGAAGCTAAAAAGGACTTGAGAGACAAGGCTGGAGAAAGAAGACTTGGGAGAAGACCTGGCTGAGGCATGGGAACCAGAGACGTGAAAAAGCAGACTCACTTGCTTCTCAGCCTTGGATTTGTATCAGGGACTTAGGGGCTATAGAAAGAAGACACTTGAGGGGGAAGTGGGTGAGAGACCTGTGGGGAGGCTGAGAATAGCAGCCTTTATCTTGATTTGTATTTTGTTTTTGCTTAGTTCCTTTTGGATGTGCCTCCTCCTTCTGCCCCTTTCGTATGGTTCCCCACCAGAAGACGCCTTAGACTTGTGGCAAACTTTTGGGTTTCAGTGGCCCTGCTTTGGGCCAACTCTGGCTGGGTGTTTACCCATGAGAGGATGTGTAACTTTGGGTGCTTCATTTGGAAACTGTATTTTTTCTCTTCTCTCTATTGCACACTAATTCTACTGAAGTTCTTTCCTATTGGGAGTCTTGCACACTAGAGTATGCTTTGTCTTTGTATGGCAGGTGGCAGAACCTATCTTGTGCATACAGGTTTGGGAGTACTGTGGTACCCCTCATTCTATCTGCTAATATATTTGGCACCCAATGTGGGGCTTATGACAGCCATGGTTAGTCAGCCCTGTGGGGAAAGTTGGCTTCCCCATCAGACTGGTTACCTTAAGTGCAGGTGATGACTCAACAGCCAGATCAACCTGTTTTTCCTTTTGGGGTTCTCTGTAACAATACTAATTCCTATTAATGTTTATAGTCTCACTTTAGTTTCATGCTAATCACACTGATAGCACAATAATGAATTCTACATATTAATTATCTATTAAAATATAATTTCTTAGTTGTACTATCTTGTGCTACTTGCACATAGAGGTAAAATGCTTTTGTAAATGAGAGAAAGAATGGTGGTGGGGTCAACTGATTGATATCTGGAATGTCAGGGTAGAGTGCTTCTACATAGATATCATCATGAATGATTCACCAGATTTAGTAAGCAAATCTATTATTTGTGTATGTTTTGAAAGCTAGTGTAAAAAAAAGGGACTATTATTCCTTTTTTGAGCAAATGGAATATTTTGTTTAGTGCTTTCTCAGAAGAAGGGGACCTGCTTCCTGATTGGCATCAATTATCTTAAACACCCCCAATTTTTTTGGGTATGTGCACCTGCCAATTTAGAACTGCTTAAGTTACTTGGTTGCAACTGGCAAAATTGGTTCTGGGTGAGTTCTTGTTTTTAATCTTGGTCAAAGTTTCAAGTGGCAGCCAGGTATGATACATTATGGGCTGATTTTCCTGTTTGCTACTCAGTAAATTTCCCTTGTGTGACATGATGGTGGTAAAAATCTCTTGTAATCATTCCAATCTGTTCGGTAAACCTTATCTTTGGAGTTTTCTTATGTAACCATGGATTCTTATTTCTGACGACTCTAAAGCTGTAGCTTTGTAGTTACAATGCTGAGATATGATGGAAAAGGAAGGAAGGGGGAGAGAGGGAGGGAGGGAAAGGCAGGAAGGTAGGTGAGAGCAAACTTCACTTTCTTAATAATACAGAGAACTATAAATAACTCCTTTCTAACTTTAGCCAAAAAGAAGTATCAGGAAAGGCTATAGGGTACTACCTATAGCTATTAAAAAAGTGGTTGAACTTCATGGAATGAAAAGTGCAATGGTATGTAGAAACAGATACTGGATCAGAATTAGTAGAAACTTATGGATGTAAGAAATGACAGAAAATGTGCCTGATAGTTCACAGCTGATCCAGAAAGAAGTGCTCAGGCTGATGATGTGAAGCAAGAGAACCGAGACCAGCACCAGGCCTTATGCTGAAGTATGAGCCCCAAGGAAAAGCAGTATCTAAATGTTGATAGTTAGTGCCTGGTCATCCCTAAATATAATTTATGCTTATCATTGGGTTGTAAAGACCTTTGTTTTATTGAACTATATTCTAAGCAGTTTATACATTTGACCTCATATCAATTCTCTAAGGTGTATGAATTATTATTATTGTTATGATTATTATCATTATTGTTCCCATAAATTAGGTATCTTGTCTGAGGTCTGGATTAGGATCCCAGGTTTTTCCAGTTCATGAGTTCCCGTTATGCTCCATCTAGCTCTTCTGCATCAGAACTTCTGTTAAGGCGAGTGCTTCAGTGTACCTGTTACATGGTTTAACCTGTGATGCCTCTTTTCTCCTCATTAAACTTGTCTTATCCCTTAGAGTTCTGAATTAAAGAATCTTGATGCATGTGAGAGGACATATTTGAACCAGAGTGGATTTATGCTGAGTAGGGGTCTCTAATTACCACTTACTCCATGCCCATTGGTAGACCTGGTTGTGAGGTGACCAGTCACAGACTATGAACTGGACCCTTTTGTATGAACTGAATCTTCTTTGAATCTAGCAGAAATAATGATGAGGGAGTCAGGTGTTGCAGGGAAAGTTTGATAAAACTAACAGATTTGACCTTTGTATTGTGATAAATAAAACCCCACTGTCCCTTACAATCTTTGTTGGGGAGAGGACAGAGAGGTAAAGAGGATTTCCAAGTTTTCTGTGACTAGCTTTTGTAATAATTCCTCAAACTACTGAGTTTTCCTTTAAGGACTAATGTAGAAAAGAATGGTTGTGTGCATCCAGGGCAACTAGGAAAAAACACATCTTTGAACCATATGGACAGGCAGTGTACTTGGAGACCCTGGAGTCCGTCCAAATAATCTTCCGCCAGCGGGAGAAGAGAACCATTGTTCAGGAGGGTTCAGATCACGGAAATTGTTCAGCTCTTGTAGGCTGTGCTCCTAGGACCTTACAAAGGTTCTTTGTTAGATTGTCAAGTTACAGCCACATACAGATAACAATTCTTGTGCGAAGAGTGATCATTGCTAGTCTTTGGATACATTCTCCCGAGTGTTTTACCTATTGAATTCTTTGTGACTCTCGTATTCAGAACTTGATTACCTACAGCTGGATCAATCATTCTGCGGCCTCCTCATGCTAACTCTCATACTATTTTTTTCCCCTTTTCTCACATTTATTTCTTGTATTATATTTATTTCTGTAAGCATCTGCACAAGCAGCTATTGTGTCTCATTCATCTTTATACCCCCTATAGGGCTTAATACAAAATTCAATAAGTGGTTGGTAAATAACTAGACCATGAAAAAAATATTTTTGTAATGTAATACAGAAAATGTAACTTCCTTTATAATGTTTTCTTAGCACTTTCTTTACATATTCCACAAGTCTCTAGTGTACTTTTGTGGCTTTTTCCAAAATCCCCTTGCTATTACTTCTTTAATTTTTAATAACCTTCTTTCCTTCATGACCAGAAGCTTTTAAAGCCCAGGGTTGGTTTATCAAATGGATTTCCCTTTCGTAATCCCCGTGACATTTCTTACCTATATATGGGTGGTGATATTTACCAATTTATGATTTATAAATGGTATCTGCAAGGCCAAGTCAGATCATTTCCCTTCAGGTACTGTTCCGAAGATTTGAATACGTGCTCCCACAGCAACTTGGGTACATGGCTCAACACATTGGTCAAAGTATTTTGGTATCCTACAAGTATAGAAAGCTGCTTAGTAGATAACGTGCCATGATTTATGGGCAGTTGTATACCTTCTCCTATAAATGATAAGAATAAAGAACAAATTAATATGTGTAATAGTTTCTACAAATTTCTAGAATTATATATGGCATGCGAAGTAGTTTCATAAATACCTTCGGCTTTTAAGTCCATTCTTTCCTACCATCATGAAAGTCAACATCAGTGATTAATCTCCTTTCCTGGAGTTTAAGGAAACACATCTGTGAGGTTACTTAGTGGTAGCTCTGGCATTAACGCTTCACAGTGGCTTATATCCTTTTGAACGTATACTTCCATGTGAACTGGCACTCATGGTTATAAGGAAGCTTAAAGTAGTGAAAAGAAAAATACGACTTATTGGGAGGATCGTGTGACAGAATAGAAATAAGGACTGAATAACTGCAGTTTGGAAAGTTAGGCAAACATCAGTGCTGGAATCTCAGTGGCTTCGACCAGAAATTTGTGCTATCACCACTGTCTTATCTCTTGCTCTCAACTCTCCTCTTACTGCTCAGTAGTTTCAGAATCTAGTTCAACTTCTCTGGAGACACTGGACCCTGGGTGCCTCTAAGCTGATGCTTTTTCTCTGTTATGCTACCCTCAAGGGTGGAGAAGTGGGGTACGATGCCAATCCCAGTGAACTACCCACTTAACTTGGTTCCCTTGTCTGCACAGCCCTCCCTTGAGTGCAGCAGATGATGTCCACAGAGGAGCTGTTGCAGGAAAAGAAAAAGATGTGCCAGCCTACACAATAGGTTCTCCTTCTTTTTGGAGACAGGAGCCTACTTATTTTAATAACCATTCAAGAAAGTCATTCCACAGGAATGGCAGAAAAGGTCACAATTGGTATTTGAGTGTTGCTGTTATCACTGTTTTACTGGTTACAAAAGGAGTGTAGAAATAGGTAAAACATTTCAGACTTGTTACTGTCTCTGTGTTTCTGAATTTTTTAACATTTATTTTCTTACATCATTGTTAATTTTTATACATTACTTGATTTCTCCCTTCAAGTGTAATCCCTGTAGTTTTCTCCTAACTGTAGCACTGCGATCTGTCACCATAGTCCCTTGTGCTCTTCCCTCCTTTATTTTGACCCGTCTCCCTCATTTGTAGTGAACTTGATTGTTTTTTCACCAATGAGATTGGAATCATCTTATGATGATTCTTGCTCAGACAAATGATTGTTTTGGTTTGCTTTGTATTCTTTAAGGGTGATACAGTGGTTTTGGAATGATTGATACCAGTGTTAACTTGAAAAGGCAAATACTAAGACATTGGCCACAGGAAAGTTGGTTAAATTATATTGGACCACGTGTTTCAATTTTGGCTGTGAGTTTCTTCAGTTGATTATCTTTTCATTATCACTAGTGTTTATTAGCATTGTCATCCATTCATTGCTATGGTTCTGCTTCCTATTTTTGTTTTAGGTGTAGAGTGAGGCAAAGGAAGTCAATTCTTTAATGTAGGCTTTTTATTTTATTATTTTAAAGTACATACTAGATTAGTAGCAGAGTATTTCTGAATTAAAAACTGTCAGATTTAATTTGAAACTTTTTCTATGTCTATTTAACTGGTTCTTTTAAGAAAATTTTCTTCCTTTTGGGATTTCCCTAACTTTTCAACAACACATTTTATCTTCATTTATTTATTTATTTAAAGATTTATTTATTTATGCATACAGGAGCTGGGGTGTAGGCCAGAGATGTAGGGGGGTGAGAGGATTCACCAGAGACAGAATGGGGAGCAGAACAGGCTGACCTCAAATACACTGCTGAGGGGAGCAGGGGGGGGAGGGGGA